>JAKSZP010017287.1:0-139396 GCA_022478985.1 Massospora cicadina
TTACTCGGGGTTTTGGTGGAATGACTGGACTAGCAGAGTTCCCCAAGTAAGATGATTTGGAAGTTATAGCAGGATGATTCCGCTCAGTATTAGGTGGAGGGAAGTTGGCTGATATATGGTGCATATCTGAACAATTTTAAGCAATGGCACATCTTCATCCAACAGTGGGGCCATAAAGTTATGTAACTCACAGTATGGCTTTACAGAAGAAGTCATTGCATACACACGTCTTATTTGGATAAAATTCCAGCCCCTAATTAGCACATGAGCTTCCGCTGTAAGTTGCTCAGCAAACGTGATTAGGGTCTCATTTTACTGAACAAGATGGTCAAAAATTCAGCCTTCCACTGTGACATCTTTGTAGTTCCGCTGAAAAACCACAGCACCGTCTCTTTGACTTCATAGTATCTAATGGAACTGCCAGAAAGGTAACAGATGACTTGATCAGCACTTCCAACATCCAAGGAAGAAATCAACAGTTTTACTCTCCGTTGATCCAATACTCCTTCAGTTGCAATTTCAAATCACTTAAAAAACCCATGAATATTCCCTTCTCAGTCGAATGGGGGCAGCTTATTGCAGCAAACCTCCTGGAGCATCTCATCTTGTTTTTTTCAGCACAGTGTCCAAAGCCAGTTTCAGTTCCGCATAGGCAACTGACCCAAAGTGATGAGTAGAATTTTTATCAACACAACATTGATGAAATATAGCTGGCAACTAAGCTTTTATCATTTATAATTGATCAATGGGCCCCCTGTAGTGAGCACCAATGTCAGAAAATTGACTATGGGCTCTGCTAGTTGGAAGGCTAACCAGTATGAAGACTGGTCAGCCCTTGCCATTTCACCTTGGGCGTCAGGGCCAGCAGTGCCAGCTAACTCCTTGGCATGTCACCCACGCCATTTGGAGATCCCCTAACCTCAATCCCTAAACAACAAAATAAATATAAACTTAAATCATAAAAGGGAATGAGCAAAGAAAGATATTTATTGAGAAGGAAGTGCCAGGTATTCATACTATTTATAAAAGGGCTACTGCGCCCACCGCTCACCTATCAGCTCTTCCGCTGGTTCTTCCAGCCAACCACTCTTCTTCTTCTTCTATATTATTCTTTTCCCTGGCGTCGACCCTCTCGCTCCATCCTTCCCAATGTTCAAATTAGTTTTGGCTATCCTCAGCCTTAAGTTACTGGTGAGACATATAACTAATTAATCTAAATAAATGTTGAATTTAGATTTGACCTTCGAGTTGATAATAATTTGCCATAAACAACTTTGGTCACTCGCTTTGACTCAGACTATCTTGTCATCTCACCAACATCTCTTCTCATCTTATCTCAATAATAAATGAGGCACCAGAAACAACTTCGGCCAACTTGAACTCATAATTGTTGGATCCTCCAACATCAGATTATCAGTACAGGCAGCAAATTCATAGATGAACATTTGAAGTGAGTACATCAGCTTTCCACTGGAAATCCCACAACAGTCCATGAATGGCAGTTGGCATTGGACACTGATTCCACTGACTGATACTAATTGGATCATCCTCAGCTATTAGTTGCCAGTGGTCCTTATACTAATTTGGGGCCACCAATTGGCCCCACTCAAACCTATTTTCAAACTTGATGGAATACTAATTTCATTTCAACCCAAATTGGGGTGCAACTAACCAGCAATCATATTAAATCATACAAAATTCAGTCAATAAGCCATTCCACCAGGATTGGCCATTTCATCCCAAATAACGCTAGATCATTGGAGAATTCCATCTGGTTAAAATTCTGACATTTCCCCTCACTTTACCAGATGGTATACCTCCTACTTCCAATCCCAACGTGTGGGGTAGGCGTCCAGGGCTTGCCCCTCCCTGCCACCAACAACTGCTGGAACTGAACCACAGTGGCACTTCCCCACCACCTCTTCACCAACCTTTAGCTACTTCAGCACAAACCAGCAGAGTCCCCCTGTAGTGAGCACCACTGTTTAAAATTAGTGGTATTCAATAGATATACCAGCAGATTTTGCACAGGGTTTGACCCACTAAGCAATCAGAGCCAATGATATGATGGTCGTTGCCCTTGAAACAACAGAATAAACTTTTCAAATAAATTTGGAGCACTTGCTCCCACAACCTCTTTTATTTTAATATACTTAATACCACGGATTCTTCCTATTCCGCTTACTCTAAACTTACTTAACGACCCCCTTTCTTGATCATCTCGTTTCACATATATTGTAGCGCCTTCAGATGCTACCGCTTCTATAGCTTAGTAATTTAATTCGCCATATCTCATTGGTTCTTTTGATTTTTTTTCATTAATCTCCCAATCGCCTAATCCAAGACGATTTCCCAATAACCCAATATTGCCTCATTTCAAGGCACTCAAATTCCCATTACTCATATTAAAACTTAGGAAAATTCCATCCGTTCTGCCATAACAACCTAGGGCTTATCGTCCAGTCATATTAGAATCATGACAAACTCAAACAATGGATCTCCAATACAACTAAAGTTAGGTATAAAGCGGCAATAGTAGCCAACCATCCCTAAAACACTTGTATATCTTATTTACTGCTTTGGTGTAGTCATCTTCTGGATGGCCTCTACCTTAGCTGGTTGTGGCCTCAGCCCTGTTGCAACAACTACAAACCTGGGATACTCTAGCTGATCCTTGAAAAAGTGGCATTTCTGGGGTTTGATTTTGACGTTGGCCTCAGCCAACTGGTGGAATACCTCTTCCAAATGGTTAAGGTGCTCAGAAAACGTTAATGTTGTTAATGTACACAAGAATGCATGACAGCTTCAAGTTGCCAAGGATAGTGTCCATTGCCCGTTGGAAAGTAGCTGGGGCATTACACAGCCCTTGTGACATACATGTCAGTTGAAAAAGCCCTTTTGACTTGATAATGGCGCATTTTTCTTGTTCCACCACAGGTAACTCGATCTGCCAATAGCTAGATATTAAATCCATTGTGGAGAAGTAATGAGCTCCACCCAATTGGTCCAACGCATCATCAATTCATGGCAAAGGGTATGAATCCTTTTTTAATTCTGATGAGCTTGTGGTAGTCTATTCTACCCAGTTAGTACCATCCTTCTTTTTGACAATTAGGACATGGGAAGCCTATAGCTCTTGATGGTTCAAAAAATTCCTTGCTTCAAGAGTTTATCAATGTCTGGTGTGACAACTTCTTCTGCTGTTCTAGATTGGCATATTGGCCGAGATCTGATGAGGGGTTGAGCCCCAGTGTCCACTTGATGGGTCACTCCTTGTGCGCACCCTAGATCATGATCATTGACAGCAAAGATCTATTTGTATTTTTAAAATAAAGCCTCCGCTTGATCTTTCTGATCTTCTATCAATCCCATTAAATTCTCATGCAGTAGAACTGCCATTAGCCAGGCTGCTTTTTGACAGGCAGACCAAATTCATCCAGTGAACAAAACTCATGATTTATGAGGACCTCCTCAACTAGAATGAAATGTAAATATGCAACTATTTAGTGTCAGTGGATTTGCTTTGGTTTATTCTGAAGATTCGCTAACAAGACCTTGATCTCCCCATTCCCCAGGATAGTAATGCCAGGGGCCATGTGGGGCTCAAGCCGTGATTGTTGATAGGGCCCAATGACCTCCCCATATAGCCCATCAGGAAATTCCACCTCTAACTTGGCGCTTATGATTACTTGGTGTCCTGAGGGAATAGATATAGGGCTAGTGGCTATAAGCGGTAGCCCTTGATATTTTTAAATTTTGTGAGGAAGGGCCCAGGTCTTGCTTTTTAGTTGATGATAGCAAACCAAACCATCCCATTACCATATGCAAGGTTAATGTGACTCATGTGTACAGGACCCTTTGGCATTCCGCTGGAAGTGAAGTAGATTGGGATGCGCTGCCCAAGAATTTCAAATGTCTCTGCTGTCATATCAACAACAGCCCCTTAGTGATGCATAAAAGTGGTTCCATTTAACAGGTCATAGTTATTGTTTGGTAACACTATAGCTGGGGCTACAATGTCAATCAACCCAAACTGCAAAGGTAGTGTACTGTATGCTCCTTCAGAGACTGTGCTTTCTGCACCTGTGGTCCCATACACCATATGATGCTCTACGTCAGGCTTTAATGCCAACTTTGACACCAACTTTGTGGACACTCTGTTGATGGGGCACCCATATTGATTATTGTGCAAACTCAGGTTTTTACTACAACAGTGTCACAGTAAGTACACTCATAGTAAGATGCATTTGATTGTTTTGAAACATGGACATCTAACTGATCTCTTTTTTCAAGGAAAATCATAATACCCTTCCCCACTTTAGGGTATTCTTTTATAATACCATCCACAATGAGGGCTACTGTCACCCCATTTAAGAGGAGAGAATCAGCTAATGGATCTGGTTCATCTGTAGAAAGTTAATAGAACGATTAGAATGCATACAGCTTTGGTTGCTCGTGGGATCCTGCTTCCTCCATGTTCATGAATTGCATTTGTGTCAGCACATTACCCCCCCCCCAACCAGCTGCTGATATAGAAAAGCGTCATCATACCAGGAAACTTCCGCTGAATGTTCAGGAATAGATTCATGTGGGACGTTTTGAGTCAGAATAGCGGAGGTAGAGAGTCCAATCTCTACTTCAATCTGACTTTTCTTTGATTATACTGCTCCCATGGTAGGTACTGGACTCGACGATTATGACAACTCCTAGCCAGGTGCCCAGAGCGACCGCACAAAAAGCAATTAACCCCATAAGACCTGCGTCATTGCTTGTTGTAAAATGGGCCACCCAAAAAGGTGGACTGGTATCAAACAGTATAACCAGGCCTATCTCGATAGGGGAACTGCTGTTAGCAACTTGGTTGAAAGTGAGGCTTGTAATGATAATAAGGCCAGGGAATGCTAACCAGGCACTGAACAGGGAGGGATAATTCCTCCGAATAAACAAGGCTAGCTGTGGAGGCGATAGGAACCACTCTATACTGGGTGGAGGAAAGGTAGCGGACAAACAGCATAGAATTTAGACAAGTTTAAGCAAGGGTACGTCAACCTCTAAATATGGCCAAGGCATTAAAAAACTCACAGTATGTTTTCACAGCAGAGGTCAACGCTATGCTTATGTCACATTCAGTTAAAGCTCCTTCCCCAATTAACACATGGGCTTCTGCTGAGAATCAATCAGAAAATGCAGTAAGGGTCTCATTATGTTGAAACCCAATGATCAAGAACTCAGCCTTCCATTGCACCATTTTTAGAGATCCTCAAAACAACCACAGCACAGTATCCTTCACTTTTTGATAGGTAACAGAACTGTTAGGAAAGTAGCAAGTAACTTGGTCGGCGCTTCCAACCTCCAGGGTGGACATTAGTAATTTGGCTTTATGCTGATCTAAAGCTCCTTCTACTGCAAACTCAAATCGTTTAATGAATCCATAGATGTTCCCATCATGATCAAACGGAGGCAGCTTATCAATACAACATTCTTTCAAAAACCATTCTTCCATTTAAGCACAGAGTCCAGGGCAAGCTTGAGTTCTGCATATTCAACAGATGCAGTGTTTTGAGATGATTCCTTAACAAAGCAATCCTGATAAAACTTGAATAGTGACTTAGGAACATATATCAGTTTATGTGATTGATTAATGGGCCCCCTGTAGTGAGCACCAATGTTATAAATTGGCGTTATTGTTGAGATACGCCGTAAGCAATTTTGTGCAGGGCTTAACCCACTGAGCAATAGGACTAATGATATGATGATTGTTGCCCTTGAAACAACAGAAATAAATTTATTTAAGAATATGGAGCACTTGCTCCCACTATACTTCTTTGTTTAATATAATGACATAGCGGATCCTCGCTGTTTCACTCACTCTAAACTATTAACAATCCAACCTCCTTGATCATCTCATCTTGTTTTTATCATAGTGACTTTGGATGATACTGCTTTCATGGCTTAGTAATTCACTTCGCCATATCTCATTGGTTCCATCAATTCTTCATTTGTTAATTTCATGATCACCACATTTGAGGCAATTTCCCAACAACCCAATATTGCCTCATTTCAAGGCGCTCAAATAATCATACTCATATCAACTCAGCGGATTCCATCCATTCTGCCTTATCAACTTAGGGGTTATCATCCAGTCATATCAGAATCATGACAGGTAGTTATTGGATTTCCTCCAAATAAGGTGATAAGGCAATGTCAACATCTGATGAATATTGAGTTAATCATCTTGAACTAAGGCAATAGTGAATTTAAGCATACCATATTCTGCTGGAGCCAATGAGAATATGGCAGAACCAAGTAGTCTAAGCCAAAGAAGAAGTATTGACTAAAGTTGCTGATATATAAGTGAGATGGATGATTGAAAAAGGAGAATTATTAGTAGGAAAGAGAGAGCAGATCAATGAGTATCCGCTGTAAATATTAATTTAAAATAAAGAAGTATCGTCAGGAAAATTGCTCCATATTTATTATATTTTATTTAAATGTGTTCTGAGGACTGGCAATCTCTATATCGTCCATCCTATTGCTCAGTGGGTTTGACCCTGTGCAAAACCCTTTGGCGTATCTTTGATATATCACCAAAATTATAACAGTGGTGCTTACTACAGGGGTTCATTGAACAAACCACAAAAAATCAAATAATAATCCAATCCGTGAACATGGCATATCAGTACTGCACCAAAGGAGAATTGTCTTAAACCGCTGCACTTACTGATACTAAAGAAACTCAAACTGGTTGTAGATGCAGTACTCAAAGAAGAGGAGCTCCTTCAGGAGCATGACAAAGTAAAGAATCAACTTATAAAGTGTGGTTAGTCAGCTGCAGATACTTGGGCAACAGAACAGGAAATTTGTCAATCACCTGGATGATACTATGGAGAGACTACTCTGAACGGAGTTGATGTTAAAACCTACCTTCTACCCACCTCATCCCCATTGGGAAGCAGAACAACAAGGAGTCGCTTGGAAAGGATCACTTTACAGTGACTATGAGACTGGATACCCTGCTGAGGAGCTTTATTCCAAACACAGATGTGTAACAAATGGGCTCCCAAGGCCCCATTTGCCACCTCATCGTATGCAAGCTTATGTCAGAAGAGAGTCACCTCAATCTTCTGAGCATCAGGGTTGCGCTGGCATGTAAATCCCCTCTTTAACGTCTAATGGAACGGTCAAATCTCGCTGCATTTGGGGGTCTAGATATTGCTCATGGGTGATATCCAAAATACGCAAAATATGCTGACCCCTGGTTGAGGTCCTGCGGATCCAAACTCGCCTCCTCTCACCTTTCAGCTTCACTTGGCTGCACTCTACTACAACCTCATCATGACCCCAACCTTTTCATGTTGTGCAACCATTTTCCACGGCCCACTGGACGTCGAATTCTCCCTCCTAATCCTGGTTTATTGAAACCAAGGCCCCCAAAGAATAAATCTAAATCAATGAATTTATATTGGTGCTAAATATAAGGGAATGGCTTTATTTTGGAAGGAGACCAAAATAATGTAGAATTCACAAGTGAGGCAAGGGAAACGCATTCTCACTTTTTAAATAGTAGCCCTGCATGAGCTACACTAATTAATAATAATTTAGGCATGTCAAGGCTTAACAAATGTCAGCATTCAGACTTTCATCTGCTGGTGGATTGAGAGAACCTAAATTAGATATAAATAGCCCTAAAAATTGATATTTAAATTTATAAAAGACCTAAAATACATCAGCTCATCAATTAAGTTGAGTTCAGAAATTTGAATCAGCAACCGTCGTCATAGTGGATTTCCTAAGTACCAACCTTAGGAAATCCATGTACAATCACTGATTGTTACAACATGCAGTGTGAGCTGGTCACCTTTTGATGGCAGCTCTGTGGATTATTATGTTTGGACCCAACAAAACCCCCATGTGATGGCAATCCTGCCCACTGAAGAGCCATACACCACCCCTAGAGCTGTTGACCCTTATGAGCCATCTCCTCGCTAAGATCCCAGCTTTGAGCCTCAATCAAATCTACAGTACACTACTAAGGCTCATAGTAATGAGTGAGAGGAAGAGGTCTGCATTGACAAGTTACCTCCGTTTAACTGCAATGGAAACATCCATGGGTTCTTCAAACAGTTTGAATTCATGGTGGAAGGAGCCTCCAATCAGCATAAGACTAAATTTCTGATACCCGCCTTGGATGTTGGGAGTGCTAACCAAGTTACCTGCTATCTTCCAAGCATTTCTGTCACATACCAAGAAGTTAAGAATAAATGCTGCAGTTATTAGAGGTACCACAAAGGTGTAGCAGCGGAAGGCTGACTTCTTGACCATTGGGCTTCAGCGTAATGAGATCCTCACTGCATTTGCTGACTATCTGAATCTGATGTGTGTATTGCAATGACCTCCATGGTAAAGCCACACCGTGAGCTTTATAGTATCATGACTCCAATTTTGGAGGATGACGTGCCCCTGCTCAAAATTGTTCAATTTTTATTTTCCAGCTATCTGCTACCTTTCCTTCACCCTATACTGAGCAGAAACATACTGCCACCATTACTGGACCACCTTATTTGGGGGAATTCTCTCATCCTGTTCAGCTTTCAACTAGTAACCCCTATCCTTATTATAACTATGTACCTTGTCCTTGGCCAAGTTACCCAAGCAGTTTAATTTCCGCCTTGGACCTTCTTATGATAATCATCAACAATCCAATTACTGACCTGGTCATAGTTAAACTGACCATCAGTAGTTGACTCATTGATCTGGCCCTGAGTATACCAATTGCCCCAATAAAATTATCAGTTTGAGCCATCTTAAAAAACCAAGGATGTGAACCTTATAGGGTGAATTGTTTTATATGCGGTTGCCCTGGCCACTTTGCCTAAAGTTTACCACCCTTTCAGGTCCACTATGTACAGCAGGATCAAAACTACCTTGTAAACGATGGAGCAGAGTAGAGATGGGACCTTCTATCTCCACTATTCCAACCCCACACGTCCCACATGAACCTATTGTAGTTTATTTGGCAAAAGTCCCTCATTATGATGACAGGCTTTTTACCAGCAGCCAGTTGGAGGGATAAATGTAATGACATGGGCACAAACTAAGGCCTCAGCGGAAGAAGGACCACAGGAGCAACCAAAGCTGTATGCATGTCAAATGTTGACCAAGCTTCTTCAGAAGAGCTGGACCCAGCCTCAGATGCACCTTCCCTGAAAGGTGTAAACGTTGCCCTTCTGGTAGACGCTATCATCAAAGAATACCCAAAATTTAATGAGAGAATTATAAGCTTCCTTAGGAAAAGAGATCCCTTAGTTGTCCACGTATTAAACAGTCAATATTCTTTTTATTCTGAGTGTACATACTGTGACATTTTTATAGCATAAAATTGAGTATGCACTTTAATAGATATGGCACCCAAGTCAACATAGTTTTCACCAAATTGGTGGCTAAGTTGACGTTAAAACCTGATGTAGAACACTAGATGGTGTATGGGACCACTGGAGCAGAAAGCACAGTCTCTGAAAGAGCGTACAGAAAGCTTTTTTGTGGTTTGGATCAATTCTCTATAGCTCTGGAAATAATGCTACTGAACAGTAATTATGACCTGCTAATTAGTACTGCTTTCATGCAAAACTTCGGGGCTGTAATTGATATGACAGTGGAGACCTTCAAAATTTTGGGGCAGCAGATCCCAATTTACTTTACCTCCAGAAGAGTGCCAAAGAATCTGGTGCACATGGGACATATCAAACTTGCATATAGTGCTGGGGTGATTATAGTTCGCTACCATCAACTAAAAAACAAGAACTGGGCCCCCAACAGATATATGAATATCAAGGGCTGCCTCTCATAGCTGCTGGGTCAATGTCCATTCCCTCTGGCCTCCAAGTAATAGTAAACACTGAATTAAGGGTGGAAGTACCAGATGGACTCTTTAGGGAAATTAATGAGCCTTATAGGCAATTGTGGCTTGAGACTCATGTGACTCCAGGCCTTGTACTTCTGAGATATGGAGAAATCAAGGTTTTGCTAGCAAATTTACAAAATGAACCATTGCAAATCCACTGACACCAAATAGTGGCGTATTTACACTTGATCCCTATTGAGGAGGTCCTTCAAGTTCACGAGTTTGGATCACTAGATGAATTTGAGTTACTGGTTAATTACATCCCATCATAATGATGGTTGTACCACGCGAAACAAGTCAGGTTATCAGAAGAGCAGAAGTATCAGGCAATATCTTTATTTGAAGCATATACGGAGATTTTTGCTACAGATGATCATGATTTAGGGTTCGCTCAAGAGATGGTCCAGCAATTAGACACCGGGGATCATCCTTCCATCAGTTCCCAGCTGATCCGCTGGTCTAGAGCAGCTGGGGAAGTAGTAATAGAGAAGATTGAAAAACTGCTGGAGCAAGGGATGCTCAAACCATCAATTTAGTCCATGGGCTTCACCCATTCTAATTATCAAAAAGAAGGATGGTAACAACCAGGTAATGATAGACTACCGGAAGCTCAACAGTATCACCAAAAAGGACTCATACCCCTTGCCCTAAATCAATGATGTCCTGGATCAATTGGGAGGAGCTTGCTATTTCTTGGCAATGGATTTGATATTGGGTTACTGGCAAATTAAGTTGCTCGCAGTAAAACAGGAGAAATGCGCCAATATCATGTCCAAAGAGCTTTTCCAACTGACCCATATGCCTCAAGGACTGTGTAAAGCGCCAACTAATTTCCAAAGGGAGATGGACACTATCCTTAGCAAATTGAAGCTGTCATGTGTTCTTGTGCACCTTGACAATATCAATGTCTTCTCTTGGACGTTTTTAAGCATCTTACCCATTTGGAGGAGGTATTCCACTAGCTTGCTGCAGCCAACATCAAGATCAACACCCATAAATATCATTTCTCCAAAGACCAGTTGAGTAACTAGGGTTTGTAGTGGTTGCAATGGGGCTTAAACATCAACTGGCCAAGGTGGAAGCTATTCAGAAATGATTTTGACAACCAGTAAATGAGACATACAAGTATTTTTGGAGATGGTGGGCTACTACTGACGCTTCAGACCTATCTTCAGTTGAATTTGGGGACCATTATTTGAACTGCCAAATAAGGATGCTGTATTTGAATGGACTGAATGGTAAAAGTGCTCTTTGACACCCTTTGGACGGCATTAGTCAGTGCGCCGGTGCTACACTATCTGAATTTTGATAAAGAATTCATTGTCCAGATGGATTTATCCCTTTCCCCTCTGAGGGTGGTCCTATCCCAAAAGACGATGAGGGGGAGGACCACCACATTGCATACTGTAGTCAGAGCCTGAACTGCCATGGGTATAATTATACTTTGACCAAGCAGGAGTGCTTAGTGGTGATCTACACCTATAAGCAATTTAGAGTGTACTTTCTTGGAGTGAAATTTACAGTCATAACAGATCATGCTTTGTTACACTTGTTGTAGAATCTCAAGGAGCTGGAAGGGCGTCTAGCCCAATGGGCCCTCAAAATGCAGGCTTATGACTTTAAGATCCTCCACCAACCTGGAGAAAACCACCAGAACTCCAATTGCTTGTCAAGGCTACCAAAGGTTGCAGTTACAGCAGATCTGAGCATCATAATCTACAATAAAATGCTCAGCGGAAAATTTGATGATGAACCACCATAAGTAATCAAGGTATTAGATGGAATAAAGGCCAATACGTTCCAGAAGAACAGAAAACTGTACAAACGGATTGGAGACTCTAAGGTGAACTTCCCATGACCCTCAGAACAGCCTAGCACTATCATGAGCGCATATAAGTCAGTCAGACATGGTGGCATGCACAAGATGTTGGAATTATTGCGCCCTCAGTACTTTTGGGAGAGCATGAACTTTGATGTTCTTGAAACCATTTACTGCTGCCACTAGTGCCAAGTGGAAAAACCGTTCTTCCAGAAGACTTTATACTGGTTAGTGAAACCACATTTTGCTTGGCATATGGTTTCCCTGGATGTCGTTGGCCCTCTGCCAATGGGAGCTAACTGGTCTAACTATATTCTGGTGGCAATTGACCACTTGACCAGGTGGGTAGAAGCACGGGCGATCAAGTCTATGGGGAGGTCACAGTGGCCAATTTCATCATGGAATGTATCATCCAGCAACATGGCTTCCATTAGTTCATCCTAACCGATAATGGAACTAACTTCACTTCTCACATCCTTTCAAAGCTAAACGAGCTGATGGCCATCCATGGGGTTTTGATGGCCCCAGTATAACACTGAGTCTAATGGGATGGTCAAGCAAGTTAATGGGACTTTAAGTGAATATACTACACACACTGGCAGCAGATCAACCTTCATATTGGAGTTTGCTCCTTTCCACCACCATCTTTTCTTACAATATTAGCTATTTATTTTGCCACAGTAAGAGTCCTTTTCAGTTACTATATGTATGAAACCCAGATCTTTGAGCACTGCTCTATGCCTGCGTGGAAAGTATTTGCGGAATGGATCCCAACATTACTTGACTAACTTAGAAAACACATTAACCAAGTTGCAAACTGAAGTGTAATTGTTCAGCTTAGCCAAGAAGATAAAGAACCAGGCTGCCAATAAGGTATTATATAGCGGACTAGCTCAGTTCAAAGATGAAGATCTGGCTCTATTTCATGACTAACATGGGTTTGGTCAGAAGCACAAATTGCCCAGTATCTGGATTGGTCCGCTTGAACTTATTTAGTAAACAGGTGTCAACGCCTATACAATCAAGGACCCTGTGATCAGTCAGATTATTAACTGAGTGCATGAAAAGTTCTTCCAGGCGTATAAACAATAGGAGACTTATCCAGTCAAGGGGAGTAATGTCAAGATCCTGATATGACTGAATGATAAGCCTGAAATAGCCATGGCAGATTGGCTAGAATCTGCTGACCATTATTTATAGAGTACAAATATTTGAGCGCCTTGAGATGAGGTGATATTGGGTCAGGAAGGGTAGTTATTGGATCGCCTCTAAATAAGGCAATAAGGCGATGTCAAGATCTGCAGATATAGAGTATATCGCCTCAAACTAAGGTGATAGGAAATTTAAGAATACCATACTCTGCCAGAGCCAACAAGAATTTGATGAAACCAAATATCTAAGCCAAAGGAGCAGTATCAATTGAAGTCGCTGATATATAAGTAAGATGAAACAAGTGAAGGAGGAGGATTATTAGTAATAAAGAGAGAGCAGAGCAGCGAGTATCCGCTGTAAATATTAATTTAGAATAAAGAAGTAGTGTAAGGGTAATTACTCCATATTTACTATATTTTAATGTGTTCCGAGGACTGCAATCTCCATATTATCCTTCCTATTGCTCAGTGGGCTTGACCCTGCGCAAAACCCCTTAGGTGTATCTTTGATATATCGCCGAAATTATAACACGTTGTATACCTTGGTTTCTGCCAATGGACGTTCTTAATTTGGCCAAACCATATCAAAATTTGCAAGGCAGATTTTGAATATGGATTTTGTCAGGAATCAGCTTTATTTACTCTATTGCAAATCAGTTATTGTTAACCAGCATAGAACTCCATTCAATTATTAATAATTTTTTGTTGTGATCTTGGCGTATAACAAATGATCTGTCAGCCAAACTATAGGCTTATTGTCCTATTATATATAATTTCCTGATAATTCCCCTTGATTAGATATCAAGTTTCCTTCAGAATCATTCTTCAGTTGCTAATTTTTATATGATGTAATCTCCTTTATAATTCACCACACACTCATCCCACTTAATATTTTCTGATAGTATAGCATGATGGAGGTGCACCCAATCCTAGCCCTGTTCCGTTGATGGAGTTTTCTGACATCTATGATGAAGATGATGTTCCAGTGGTGGATTTTAAAGCTGCTTTGTATTAGGAAAAGTTCTCACAGAATTCATTGGCTACCTGATGCCTTGGCACACTCCCTTCAGGAATCTGATGGTGCAGTTGTTTTAGGGATAGGGAGTATTGTTGGGGCCTTCTTTTACTGAGGCGGCGCAGCTCCTGGCAAACAGTTTCACTCATCTGATGTTACCATAAAACCTGGGCATATTTCAGAGTGGTTTTCAGTCTTTTATATGCTATGATTTTTTCATTAAGTGTTGGTTTGCTGGTTGTGTGAGTTCCCTCACATCCAAGGTCACTTTTGTTCATTAAGGTTAAAATTCTCAAAATAACTAGCTCTATCATATGTGTCCTGGAATTCCGCCGCATTACAGGCTTATGATTCTGGCGACCTGAGTCATTACCTTTTTTGTATGTCACTCAGGGAATCTGAAATTCTTTTCCCCAGCCAATTTTGGTTCCATGATAAGTCAACATTAGTGGTGCTAGAGTAAGCCCATTGAGCAGCTTAACTGCATCTACCTACTTTTCCCATGACTATCTTAGCCTGGATGCTTTTTTTAATGGCTGCTTGGCGCTCAGAGCATCATTTTATCCTCAATCTGGGACACAGCTCCTTGTTTGGACTCCTTATTATATTTCTCCACTCTTTTTTACCTATTCCTTACTGTGTTAGGACAGCCAGTTAATGTGGTTGTAGGACTTTCCCCTAATGTCCCAGGGGCATATCTATTTCAATGAACTACCTGCTTTATCTCCTTGTGGAAATTGACGCAGGGTCATTAAATTTCCAGCACACAGGGTATATACACACAACAAAAAGTTTCTGTTTGAGGACAGTAACCTTGACTAAAAACTAACAATAAACCTTATATATCAAAATAAGGGGCTTTACAAATAAACTAAGAGAGCACCCTGTAGTATTAAATACTGCTAGAAGCTCACAGGCTTGCTATAGTAATTCTTAAGTAGGCTCTCACAGATTCCACCAGAAAAGATCTCCTTGCAATTGCAATCATCTTCAGGTATTCTTTCTCTACCAGCGTTCTCATTGGTGCATTCCATGGGTTTTAAGCAATACTCTAAAGAATGGTAAACTAAAATCATGATATCCAAATTGGGCCAAGGAAGCAAAAAAACTAGTGGTTGGAGATTTTCATATAAAAATATAATATGTCAGACATAATTGAATTACTGGCGGATGCCATAATAAATATAAGCACCCTATTTCATCTGTTATTACACTGGCATGGGGCAACGTAGAATAGTATGCTAAAATAAAATAGGAGGTGAAAAAGTAATCAAGGCCATGGCTTCAGTGGTCTATAATTAAAGGAATGAGAAATGCGCTGGCTGGGATTATGGATTCAACATTGTTGGGATTTTTTCCCATATTCCAAGCTGGCTATATTACCTGGTATCACTAGGGGAAATTTCCTAAGGCGAAGTGATTTGGAAATTGGTTGACCCTGGTTTTGGAGTAACTAGGTCAGGGGGAATTAGGATATTTGCCTGGTTGGATCCATCAGGGATTGATCTGGACAAATGCTTAAGATCTCATCGGGCAGAGTTGCTGACAAAATAGGGGCATCTGATAGTGATTAACTAATAGGTGTACCAATTAGGATTGGTCAGGTTTCATCGCTGAGTGATTGGGAATGTAAGTAGTGAGTTGTGAGGCGAGTGATGCCACCTGCAACTAGCAATTGATCAGTTGGTTCGTGAACTGCCTTAATGGGTAACAAATTCCATTACCTAAGCAGATTGCTTGCCAAATATATGGTTGGTTCTCTTGGATTGAGAGGAAAACGTTAGGGACACGTTTACTGAATCTTTCCATTTTAGGTCTCAAGGATGTCCGATGATGTAATCCTAGACAGGATGGGGAAGACCATCTCTGCTGAGATGAGAATGGGTGGTTTAATGGCAACTGCTGCTGTTTCATTGGAGAGTTGTCAACCAAGGGTTATATAACCGAATCCCCACTATAAATTCTTTAGAATTCATTTTAATAAAAACAGTTTATACAGTTTATACAAGTATGTACAGTATATAGTAGATATACCAGTGTAGTAAAACTCAATCAGTATCCATTTGTTCTATTCTTTTTCAGGGAGATTATTAAAGTGTGTGATAATTGGGAGACTCTTTAAGGAAAAGAATAAGGATCTGAGTGGGGATACAGAGAAGAAGAGGAATAAAATTGGGGATTGCTGCCAACTGTGTGTCAAACCGGAGAATCCATCAATGGGAATCAAAGAGAAGTTAGGTTGTACAGTATGAAGGAACGAATCCCTATTTCATGACATCACAGGTATTTTAAGCAGAAATACTGTCCAAGCGTTGGGTTGATAATTAGGACTCTCATTCAACTACAGATAATTTTTGTCATACTATTATCAACTGATTATATTAAACAACTATACAACGTGGACAAATTGTACAAAAACCAAACCTATGCAAGTAAAAGTTCATAGGGGTTATTGGCCGATAATAATAAATACTATAATTTTTACAAACATATAGTAAATTGATCCTGTAGGCAAGTACATATAGAAGCAGGGCCTGCTGGCTGAAATAGTTACTTTGCCCATTATATCTGTTATCCAATTACTAATCAAAGTATGAAATTGAATATATAAAAATAGCATATCCACATGGTTAGTCAAACCAATTACATTTCCCCAACTTGACCAAACATTGGGGAGCAAAAATGTGTTGGCCTTAATTAAACTATTGGGAACTTGGCTGTCATTGGCCCAGAACTCTATTGATATTTCTAAAAACCTAGCATACACCCAGTTAATAAGATGACATTCAATAGAATCCTTCAGAGTCTAGGCATCTGTCAAGTCTCCTCAATGACCTCAAAAGCCCCCTTCCATATGTGCTCCAGCTTGAGTTTGTCAGAATCCATGGTTATTATACTCAGGGCACAGGAAAATAGTCAACGGCCAAGTTTGATATCTCTCAAGGCAACGGGAAAACAGTCAACTGGCTGAGGAATTAGAAAGAAAATTTCTTAAAGCTGTTGTTGGACATTTACCTTTGCAAGCTAAAGATAATAATGCTGTAGGTCGAGTTCTGCTGAAAAAGGGAACTGTCGGCCATTTGTGATATTCTGATGTCATTAAGAGCTCGTTTATTAAAAATAATAATGAAAAAGTTGAGAATATTGGCAAAAGTCCTTGTCTGATTCTTGGTGGAACCCCATTAATTGGGGAATCACCAGGTCGAAACCCATATGGGCATTAGTAAACTCAGCAGGTTGGAGTTCTCTGACCACACCATGGACCTCAGAGGAATCATTGGAAGGCACTCCCCTGACCCCAACAAACTCCTTCAATGCACCTGCGTGGGGACCCCCCTTTTATAGGCTTGGAAGGGGTCCCCAAAGGTGCAAGAAACTTCTTGGGCAGTGATTGGCTCAAGTTTATAAAAACGTTACCTCATGGGTATGTTTGAGCCAATCAGAATTCCTCTTCATTCGCTCTGCTGCCCTGATGCAAGTTCCCAAATTATGATACAGTATTCCTGCATATTTCCTAATTCAGATGCATGCAGGCTATTCCATGCATATTCCCAAATCCTCCTCAAACTTCAAAATTACTTCGAATACTAGATAGTTAAAGGTTGAGGATCATCGTTTTCCCTTTATCAGGCACATTAAAAATCCTAAAAATACCCGTTTTTACTAGCGCATTTTATTTTAAATTTTTATTCTTATTAAAATTATTTGTGGAAACCAGCTGGCAAAAGCACCAGCGAGCACAATTGAGCTGGTTTCCCACAAAATGGTGCTCACTACAGGGGATCCTTGTATTACCAGAATCATTGATCTGAAGGAGCAACTCACCAATGCCTTAACCCATCTTAAGGAGCTTGAGCAGCAATTGTACAATCTCCCTCTAAAAAAATTCATTCCTGGTGAATGAAACATCCATACTTTCCTGTATGTTTATGAAGCTGCCATGTGTGGCTCAACTGATTCCCAAAAAGTTCAGTATATCCTTCCCTGTTTAAGCCGCCTAGCACAAGAGATGATAGTTTCTTACCTGAACCCTTTGCTCACTTGGGTAGAGTTGAACAATGCTCTTGTGGCTGAATTTGGATCAAAGCAGAGTATACTCAGGGAAAAACAGGCCTTTATGCGCCTTAGCATGTGTCAGAAATTTAATTTTGGGCTCTGCTAGTTGGCAGGCTAACCAGTATGAAGTCTGGTCAGCCCTTGCCTTTTCACCTTAGGCGTCAGGGCTAGCAGCGCCAGCTAACCCCCTGGCATGTCACCCGCGCCATTTTAGGGATCCCCTATCCTCATTCCCTAAACAACGAAATAAATATAAACTTAAATCATAAAAGAGAATGAACAAAGGGAGATATTTATAAAAAAAGAAGCGCCAGGTATTTATACAATGTACAAAAGGGCTACTGCGCCCATCACCGACCTATTGGCTCTTCTGGTTCTTCAGCCAACCACTTCTCTTCTTCTTACACTTCTTCTTCTTCTACTCTATTCTCTTCCCTGGCGTCGACCCTCTCGCTCCATCCTTCCTAATGTCCAAATTAGTTTTGTTTCATCCCAACCTGAAGTCGCCGGTGAACCAAATAAATAATTAATCTAAATAAACTTTGAGTTTGGATTTGACCTTCAAATTAATAATAATGCGCTGGAAACAACTTTGGTCACTTGATTGACTCGGAATATCTCAGCATCTTGCCAATTTTTATTCTCGTCTAATCTTGATAATAAATGAGGCACTGGAAACAACCTTGGCCACCTCAAACTCATAATTATCAGATCCACTGACATCAGATAATCAGTACAGGCAGTGATTGTCTAAAGTGAATACATTGGCTTTATGCCAGAGATCCCACAATGTACCATAATTGGCAGTTGGCGTCGACCACTGATTCTGCTGACTGATACCAATTGGATCATCCTTGGTTAATAGTTGCCAGTGATCCTTAAACTAATTTGGGGCCACCAATTGGCCCCACTCAAACCTAAAAGACCAAACTCGGCGGAATATTAACTTCAGCTCAACCCAGATTGGGGAGCAAATAACCAGCAATCACATTAAAGCACACGAAATTTAGCCAATAAACCATTCTGCCAGGATTGACTATATCATTCCAAATAACGCTAAATCAGCGAAGGATTCCATCAGGTTAAAATTTACAACAGCATGTATGAGAATGAGCCTCTCCTTGCCTTTGCTGAACAGTTTTATCTCACTGCACAGAGGTTAACAACCTCTAACATGCTCACCCTGGATTATGCTATCGCTGCCCTGTTAACTGGGTTAGCTTATCAGCCTTCTCTAGCTAGGAATACTATCTCAGTGAAATGCCATTTCCAAAATATTCATGATCTAAAGGAGTTGTTAATAAATGTTGTCAATTTCCATTCATGTGCAACAAAAAAGGAAGATGAGGTGATCCCTCCAACTCTCACTATTGAGGTTTTTACACTAGTTGATCAATTAAACCTGCTCCCTCTGGGCAACCAAAAAAGGTTACCACTCTTTCTTATATTAAAACCTTGTAAGGCAGTAACAACCATCCAACCACACTAGCCCCCTAAAGCTGCTGTGCCTACCTTTCCAGCTAAGCTGGTAAAGGCGTGCCCTAAGGCTATTTACTCTCCTATGGCCATCTCTCCTACCTCCATCGTGGCCTCGCCAGTTGATGAGAATACCTTGGGGACGAATATGAAGGAAGTTATGATGACTTTGGTTACTACATACTTGGAGCCCCCGCAGAGGTATAGGTTCCTGATCACCTGAATGCTGGAGGAGTAGACGATACCACCATCCCTAAGAAAACATACCTCAGTCAAATCCTAGGGTGTCCACAAGTAATTGACAATGCCAGCGATGGTGATCAATTCATAGCTAGATTGATTCAACCGCTTTAGCATGTCATCCCTTACAAACCATCATGAATAACTACCCTGAGACTGCTAAAAAACTCACCTGTACCTTATGACTCAAGGAGGTTTTAGCTTTGTCACCTAACTTTGGAGGGACTCTCACTAAGGTTGAAGTAGTCATTCAAAAGGTCCGTATTTTGACCATATTGGACACTGGCTCCCCAGTCAGCGTGATCTCCACTAAGCTAATCAAGAAGATCAAGTTAGCGCCTGACTTGGAGTACACGCAAGAGTTTGGAACTGCTGGCCCCAACAATACCCATGCTATTGGGGCATATTCCTCTCTTCCCATTTGAGTTGGGAAGCTTATTTTATCAGCCCCTGCTATGGCTTTAGATAACAATGCATATGATATGCTCATTGGCACTCAGTTTATGATTAAGTATGAGGGAATAAACAACCTGAAGCAAGGTTACCTCTCGTTACTTAACTATGATTTCAATTAGTCTTATCCAATAAAGAGCCCAGTAAGCACGAATACTCTTGCCTGATCAAATATCCCCTCTCAGCGATACCTTTGTCATATACCACTTCTTGGCGCAACACAAAGAAGTTGCCTGATTCAGTGGATGCTATGGAAGGTAACCCTTTTTATGCTGCAGATATGGTTGTGATCAAGTATGGTGAACAACGAGTGGTTGACACAAAAATCACGCTTCATATCCCACGCCACTGTTTGTTGCACCTTGTTAGTATCGAGGGCATCAGTCCTTTGGAGCCTTGGGTATTGCCTAGCATTCTTGACCCTGCTTATCAAAGGCCCATTACTTTGTTATTGGGGAACCTCACCTCCAAGGACATAGTTGTAAAAAAACATCAAGAGATTGAGAGAGGCTTGTTAGTCCATGTGGAGGACATTGAACAAATTCACTCCATTGGTACTATGAGGAATATGGGCCTGCCAACGGATAACCTGGTATGTACCTTACCCAAAGTCCATATCTCGGACAAGCTGACCCCAGATGAACTGGAAAAAGTTCATACTCTCCTTGATGAATATAGTGACATTTTTTCCAAATCAGATACTGACTATGGCCACATGAAGGGTTGGTGCCACTTTATCAATGTGGGTGATGCCATCCCATTTGGTCAAAACCCTACCGCAAGTCCAAGGTGGAAGAACAGAAAATGAGGACAAAACTTCAGCAGTTACTTGATGCAGGGTTATTAGTTCCTTCACAAAGACCCTGGTCTTCCCCTCTCTTATTAATAAAAGAAGAATGGAGGACATCGGATAGTCATGGATTACCGTAGGCTAGATAGCCTCAAAAAAGGATAGCTATCCTCTTCCTCGTATTGATGATGCCTTGGCCCAACTCTCAGGCTCTAATTTCTTTTCTGCCATGGACTTAGCTAGCAGCTATTGGCAAATGGACCTTTACCCTCAAGATCAGGAAAAATGCGCTCTTATCTGTAGTGAAGGTCTCTTCCAACCCACACGATTACCTCAAGGGTTGTGCAATGCACCTGCCTCTTTCCAGCGTGCAATGGATCACATTTTACGGGACCTCAAATTGACTTGTGTTATTGTGTATCTTGATGACATCACAGTGCTCTCAAAAACCTTTAATGAACATCTTGATCACTTAAAGGAGGTGTTTTAATGGTTACTTCAGTCTAATAAAAAGTTGAAGCCCTCAAAATGTACCTTCTTTCAAAGGAAAATCGATTTCCTTGGTCACTCCATTTCTCAAGAAGGTATTCAACCCATGCAGGACAAGGTCAAAGCCATCTCAAGGATGCCGGCCCCTAAAAATCTACGGGATATTCAGGTATTTTTAGGGATGATGGGGTATTACCATCAGTTCATCCAAAGTTTGCTCAACTCAGTGAGCCCCTTGTCCAACTACTAACCAAGAATACCCCTTTCTATTGGGTGCTGAACAAAAAGCTGCTTTTGAGACCATGAAGCAACTATTGCAGCAATGTTCTATTCTGAGGCACCCAATTATAATAAACCTTTCATCTTGTTCATTGACACCTCGGACTATGCCATTGGGGCCATCTTAGCCCAATTAGATGAACACGGTGTGGATCATCCTGTATCCTACTTTAGTAAGATGCTGTCAAAAGCGGAAAGCAACTAAAGTGTTACTGAGAAGGAGTGCCTTGCTGTTCTGTTGGCTGTAAAGCACTACCGCCCTTTTCTCTATGGAACCATCTTCACTGTAGTTACTCACCACGCATCTCTGAAGTGGTTACAGAACATGAAGGATCCTACTGGTCGGCTAGCTCGTTGGGCTTTAAAGCTCCAGCCTTATGACATGAAGATCAAACACCGTGCTGGAACCCATCACTTGAATGTTGATGGGTTGACTCGGCTACCAGTTCTTCACTTGGATGATAGTGAGGCAGAAAGGTTACTTGACCTTTTAATGACCCCCAGTGAATGGGAGAATGAAAATGAGCCTGTTCAAAAGAGGTTAGCCCGGCACTCCCACAACACTAAGGTTGAAGTTGGAAAGTTTTATAAACAGGTGGGGACAAAATGGCTACCTTACCTTTGACCCTCGGAACGTGTACCTGCTATCCTAGAAGCACATTCTACCCTAGGTCAAGGAGGGGCAAAAAAATCCATGAATGGATTAAGGATCATTTCTACTGGGATGTAATGATGGAATCTATCGTTGATGTTTTGGAAGCCTGCCTTACTTGTAAGAAGCAATCTGGCTTCATGTCTAGATACCAATACCAACCAACTACCCCGCAACAACCCTTCCACACCATCATCTTAGATGTAATAGGTCCTTTTCCTCAGTCTACTATTGGGAAAAGATTTATTCTAGTAGCTATTGACCATCTCACTAAGTGGGTTGAAGCTGTGGCTCTTCCTGCTCAAACATCTAAGGCCACCGCCACCTTTTTACATCAACACATCTTCACCCGTCATGGTTGCCCCAAGTACTACTCTGTGATAATGGCAAGAACTTCACCTCTAGAGTAGTCAAACTTCTGGCCACTTCTATGGGAGCACAACAACTCTTCTCTGCTCCATATAACCTCTCCACTAATGGAACAGTGGAAAGAGAAAATGGAACCTTGGTATCCATTCTGCGAAAGCTGACCTCATCTGATCCTCTTTACTGGGATCAATATTTGCATTGTGCTCTTATGGCATACCAGATTAGCTATCACCGGATTTTGAAAATGTCGCCATTCTGAGTCTTGTATGGGCGGGAACCAGGCATATCTGCCCTCTTAGCTAAGGATGTACTCTCTTCTAGAGTTGAGGAACCAGAGAAGTTATGAGAAGATCGGCTCAACGTATAATTCAACTCCAATCCAAAGCTATGACCAATCTAGCCACAACAGTAACAAAAGAAGGGCAGGATGCAAATGAGTCCTGAAACCCCTTACCCACTTTCCAAGTTTCTGACATGGTTTTGTACTACCATAACTGCATCACCCCTAGAAGCGGTAGAATTGGAACAATATGAGAGGGTCCTTTTACCATTATCTACAAGAGAGGGTTGAGTACACTATCAAAAATCTAGCTACTGGTATCACTATTAACTGTGTATATGGCCGTTTCCTTTGACCCTACTCGCCCCCCAACATTATTGAGGGGGTGATGTCAGACATTTACCTTTTCAGGATAAAGATAAGAATTCTGTAGGTCAAGTTCTGACGAATAAGGGAAATTTCAGCCATTTGCAATATTTTAATGTCGTTAAGAGCTCATTTATTAAAAATAATAATGAAAAAGTTGAGAAAATCGGCCAAAAGTCCCTGGCCAATTCTTGGTGGAATCCCATTAATTGGGGCATCACTAGGTCGAAACCCATATGGGCATAAGTAAACTCAGCAGGTTGGATTTCTCTGACCACACCATGGACCTCAGAGGAATCATTGGAAGGCACTCCTCTGACCCCATCAAAGTCCTTCTATGCACCTGCGCGGGGACCCCCTTTTATAGGCTTGGCAGGGGTCCCCAAAGGTGCAAGAAACTTCTTGGGCAGTGATTGGATCAAGTTTATAAAAACGTTACCTCATGGGTATGTTTGAGCCAATCAGATTCCCACTTCCTTTGTTCCGCTGCCCTGATGTGAGTTCCCAAACAATGATATGTTGTTCCTGCATATTTCCTAATTCAGATGCATGCAGGCTATTCCATGCATATTCCCAAATTCTCCTCAAACTTCAAAATTACTTTGAATACTAGATAGTTAAAGGTTGAGGATCATCGTTTTCCCTTTATCAGGCACATTAAAAATCCCAAAAATACCCATTTTTACTAGCTCATTTTATTTTAAATTTTTATTTTTATTAAATATTATTTCTGGAAAACAGCTGGCAAAAGCACCAGCAAGCACAATTGAGCTGGTTTCCCACAGCTGTAATTCCTGGAGTTGGATATCCAAAAGAAGTAGGTGTTAAGAAACACTTAATTAAAGCAAAAAAAGATTGTATGAACAGGTTCTATTTTTTAGTTAGAACTTAATATATATAGGAATGTGGGATTTTCTTTGATGGACTTTTAAGCTCCTTTAATACAGGATGGTTTATTAAATGCTGTCTGGATGCTAATCAAGAAGATTTCATAGAGGAGATTGGAGGAGGTTTATTTATATCAGAATCTGTCAATTTGGGATTTGTTAAAATTCTGAAATTTGAGGATCAAGTGTAGAAATGACTCCTTTATCAACTTTATTTATAACCAAAAGAATCTTCTCAGAGAAAATAGTCAATTTTCTCCCCATTATCATCCCAATGTCTGACAATGCCCTCCTCATGATCCTGTTGAAGAGAGACATAGGGCCTAAGAAATTTAGCATGAACTCAATTGACTACAGATCCATGGGTCAAATCAGTGATGGAATATTCAGAGTTGACTTTAAAAAAATTTAATGTGTACTAGAACAAGTGATGTAGAGCTTGCTGGGGCAACACCCCTAGTTGATGATGGAAAAACATAACAAAAACCTCCAATTGAAATATGGGCAATGAGGGTCATCTGACATTTGATTGTTGGATTTTTCTAGAGGTCATAATATTATTCCTTCCATAGAAAGTGCCTGTAGCTGAATTATCTCATCTTCTAGAGCTCTCATGGCTTAGGCAGCGGTATCTGGCACAGAGTTGTCAAGCAACAGTTGTGCACTACTTAGCAATCTGGGTTCTCTCACATATAAAAACTAGAGCGGGGACATCTTAATATTTTGTTATAGCTTAATCTGTAAGCCGTTAATGCGCTAGGAAAGTAATGATTCCAAAAATGAGGAACCACGTTGCCATCTTTCACAGGATAGAAACCAAAGTCCTGTTAGCACAATCAACTGCTCCGTTAGAGGAAGGATTATAAGGAGCAACAAAATGATGACTAGTATTAGACAGAGAAGTCAGCTCTCATATTATCATCTACATAAAATTGAGACCATTATTCAATAATAGTACTTGAGGGCACCCATGCTGGGGTGAAAACGTGTTGGAATAAGAACAACGCCATGACTATAGCTGTAGCGGCCAGCACTGAAATGGCTTCCATTCATTTTGTTAAATGGTCTATAGTCAACAGTATATACTTATGGCCATGTAGCCCTGTCAGTAAAGGCCCTACTACATTGATACTAACCACATGGAAAGGAATAGAAGGTGCCACAATTTGATGTTTATATCGAGGTCCAGGCTAATCCTGGTTCTGGCAAATAAGGAGTGCCTTGAGGGCCTAATGGATGGTTTCTAACATCCTATCCCAATAGTATCAAGTCTTCAGCCTTTTGTAAGTTTTCTTAACGGCACCATGGCCAATTTCATTATGTCCTTCCACAATCACTCCCATTTTAGAAGAGTTTAGATATAGAAGATCCAAGTACCATTGATAAGTTTATAGAGTAGTCCTACTCAAATCTTAGTTTCTTGTTTTTCTTATGTAGTTCATTCTGTATTTATTTAATCTCAAGAGTCATCATTCTAGTCTGCCAATAAGATCATAAATTCTATCCTTTTAAGTAGTAAGCATAGCCAAAGCTATCATCCTAGATTAACCGTCTACATCTGGATGCATATGTGATGGTCAAGGCGCTTCCTGACCGCCACATAGCCCTGACCCCCCCTAAGGTGGGGATCGCAGCTAAGAGTATCACACATGATATACACAAAAATGTAGGGCTTGAAGGCAACGACCCTCAAAAATGGCATTCTGTCAAATCAGATGCTGCAAAAATTGACAAAACCTCGAGGCAAAGGCGGCAAAGGTCGACATAAATCGCAACCAGGCCAATCAGAGGCCGCCAACCCGAATTCTGAGTCCCATGCATAGAGATTGGCAATGGCAAAGAGTAGCTCAGCGAATCAAGGGCTGCCAATCCAGATAATGTCAAAAACAGAAGCGGCATGAATCCAATCATTGGGCGGCTCAGCGAATCAGGAGCTGCCAAGTTGAGTAACACCAAAAAGGAAATGATGGCATTGGGCAGCTCAACAAATCAGGAGCTGCCAAGCTGAATCCGCCGCTTGTCAAAAGTATCAAGAGCCACAGCGAAGGGCAGCCCAGCAAATCATGGGCTGCCAGGCCAAATTATCCCAAAATGGGAATTTTGGTGATAAGGTCAAGATAAGCTCTGATTCATCCTTGACAAACAAAAATAAATGCAAAAAAGTTTCTGTAACGCCATGGGTACTCAACAAATGGTCTAGAATGGGACTAGATAGAAATATTGGAGGCCAAGATTCTCAAAATAGGCCCATGGATAGCCCGCCACCTGTGGACTCCGCAGGGTCCAATTTCCCCATATACCTTGTTCCATAATATAAAACCCAACCAAGCGAAGGTGTTTAAGACAACTTCGTCTTCTAATATATAAATAAAAACCTTAAAAATTGAAAATAAAATTTAAAGATTTTGAAATTTATTTATTGAGATTTAAAGGAAAATCAGGGATTTTGAGCAAAGCAAAATGGACCATTCCTTGGATTTTGACAGAGCTGTTGCCTCTCTATATGCTCTCTCTGGAGGCCAAACTGCCCTCCTCAGTGTGAGCATCATCCTCACGGTGTTCCAGGGATATCTAAACCGCTCAACAATCCAACAAATGAGGGACCTAACCACATCGGCCCTCCCTTGCCTATGGGCCCTCATTTGGGCCCTCTTGCCCAACTGCTTTGTGGCAATGTGGAGAGACCCCGTTCTCACATTAGATGAAGTTCATTCAACCTCATCCCCCTTTTATGGGATGGGATGGGGAGACCACATGAGAGAGCCCTACCTGCCTGGTATGAGCATACTACCACTCTCCTGATGGTCATCTTTTCCATCCTGTTCCTTCTGATGGAAGCCGCTCATCTCCTCCTGTCCCAAGGGAATTCAGTCACTTATATCCAACACATTGATGCCGCGTCCGAGTTTAGACAAGCATTGCCCCCAGAGGAGTTGAATGTAATGCATGGTACCTTCTCCCACGTTAGATTACAGGCCCACCTTACAGCGGCCTCTGGGGGCACAATGGCTGCATCCCTCCAGATTGCCCAGGTAATAGCGGACCTACTGAAGAACCTGTCTATCTGACTTACCAACCTGTTGGAAACACAGCTGGCCCTTCCTGCCTCTCTGGAGGACTGCCTCCACCTTGTGGAAAGAGCCTCCACCTCAAACGACACTCAGTATGCCGCCTGGTCTGCGCTCTTGGCCCTCAGCCAAGGGAAAATGGCCATTAAGGAGTACGCTCAGCTGTTTTGGCCCCTAGCCAAAGCTGCCAAAGTGTCTCCTTCCCAGCTCGCATGGATGTTTAGACAGAACCTTTGCCCAGACATCCTCACAGCTATGGCCGCCACCCGCCTGGGGGCAACCTTGGAAGAAGAGGTCACTGTCACTTTCCAGGTAGAAAACCAGCTAGCCCTGGCCCAAGCCAGGGCCCCTGTGCCTGGGAATCACAGTAGATTCCGCAGATGACGCGCGGAGTCAGAGAACATATCAAACCATATGGGGCAACAGGAACAGGGGGGCCCCGGGGAGAATGCCCCACGCCTTGCAGCTCCTGCACCCACTGCTCCCAGCGGCTTGGACGGCCCCACCTACAACCTTCACCCAACCTCTGCCTACATCTCTTCACTCAATAAAGGAAATGGTTCCTCCTACTTGTTTATTCCGTTTACTTTGAAATGAAAGAAGAAAGAGAAAGGGGCCAAGCTAGAAAAACTGTGGGCTTTAGTGGATACTGGGGCCAAAGAAAACTACATGGACCGAGAGCTAGCCAAGAAATTGGGAGTACAAATGAGAGAAAAGGGTACCATGAACCTTGCGGACACCTCCAATGCGTCGGAATGCTGGGAGATTGAGCCCAGGATCAAGCTCCAACAGGGAATCCACCATTTCTGGGAAGACTTTTGCGCCATCCAGAACCTGCCCCACCCTATAGTCTGGACATGAAGTGGTGGCATAAGTACTCCACTCACTTTGATCTGGAGGAGGGCCAGGTGATGCTTCACCCCAAGGAACAAGAGACTTTGTCGTTAGAATTCTTTACCTCTGGCAGAAGCAGGCCTGGCGTGAGCTCTGTGCACCTAGGGATGGAGAGGGAACAGATACTGGAGGAATTCAGAGACTATGAACACCTGTTCCAGAAGAGCGTCGCCGCCCCCTGCGATCCACAGGGCCCCTTTGCATTCTTGTTTAAGTTCAAAGGGGATGCTGAGCTCCCAAAAGGAAGCTCGGTGTACCCCCTGAACCCCAGAGCAAAGAAAGCTCTAGACCAGTACATGAAGGATATGTTGGAGCGAGGGATGATAGTGCCCTCAAAATCTCCTGTGGTGTCACTTATCTTCCTGGTCCCCAAGGCCAACGGCGAGCTCTGCCCCTGTGTGGACTACCGCCGTCTAAACGCCATAACTGAAATGGACCCCTATCCCATCCCAAAAATGGCGAGCATCTCACAGATGATCGCTGGGTGTTAGGTGTTCTCTAAGTTAGACCTGGTCGACGCTTTCAACCAAGTGCCAGTTGTACCAGAGCACCAACAGTACACGGCATTCAAGTGCAACCTAGGGGTATATGAGTATAAGGTTATGCCTTTTGGACTTAAGAACGCCCCTGCCGTTTTCCAAAAGACCATTAACCATGCCCTGGGCGACTTGATCGGGAGATGCTGTGTTGCATACATGGATGACATCTTGGTTTTCTCCAAGTCTCGCGAGATGCACACAGAGGACGTCAAGTGGATCCTCAGTGCACTGGACAAGGCCAACCTGCTTCTGAAGCCCTCCAAATGCGAGTTTTACAAGGGCTCAGTATCTTTTCTTAGGAAACGTTGTATTTTTAAAGGGGACAGCCATCTGCACAGACAAGCTGATGGCAGTGAAGGAATGGGCAGCGCCAATGGATAAGATAGGTGTGCGCAGTTTCTTAGGTGTGGTGAATTTCCTGAGGAGATTCACCAAGGACCTCTCAGAAACAGTCGCCCCGCTTACCTAGTTGACCGGGAAAGTCCCTTTCAAATGGGGGGAGGAAGAGAGAGGGCGTTCCAGGCCATCAAGGAGGCCCTCCTCACAGCGCCAGTCCTAGCGCACCTGGACGCCGATCGCCCATTCATTGTAGAGGCAGATGCATCAAATCTCGCCATTGGGGAGGTCCTCCTGCAGATAGGGGAGGATGGTTTGGACCACCCAGTATGCTACTTCAGCAGGAAAATGCTACCAGCAGAAAAAAACTACCCTATCTATGACAAGGAACTCCTGGCGATTGTCACAGCACTAGATGAGTGGCAGCATCATCTGTTGTACATGCGCCATCCATTCACGATCTGAACTGACCACAGGGCCTTGGAGTTCCCCAAGAGCCCCGTAGGATAAACCAAAGACAAGCCCGCTGGCACCTGGAGCTATCTCAATATGTTTTTAAGATAGAATATAAGCCTGGGGAGAGCAACTTACTACCAGATCTACTCAGCTGAGACCTGAAAATGACCTTCATGAAGGAGGAGATGGAAAAGTTCAACACGGCCATGATGCTCCCTCCCCATCTGTTTGCATCGATACAGGAGGATTGCGCTGACCTAAAAGAGAGAATTTGGACAGCCCAACAACACACCAAATTTGGAGAGATGATCAGGAGAGAGATAGAGGGAGGGGACCCTAGCGAAGGCTACAAGAATTTCAGGAAGGAGGGAGGCCTCATCCTGCACCATGACCGCCTATGGGTCCCAACACTCAGGCTCCAAACCGAGGTAATAGAGCTATACCATGACCACCCCCTGGTGGGATACTCTGTAGTGGGGAAAACGATCAAGCTAGTACACTGAAACTACTCCTGGCCATGCCAGCGGGAATGGTAAGAGGGTATACTGCATGCTGCCTTACCTGCGCCTGATCAAAGCCATCTCAAAATAAACCCGCAGGGAAGCTCAAGCCACTGCAGATCGCTCAAAGCCGTGGACCTCCCTTAGTGTGGATTTTATCACCGGGCTCCCAAAATTGGAGGGCTATGATGCAGTCATGGTGGTGGTGGACCGACTAATGAAGTATGCTGAGTTCTTCCCCTGCACCTCTAAGGTTACAGAAAAGGACATGGCCAAAATCTTTGTATGGGAGGTCTTTGCTCGACATGGACTCCCAGATGAGATCATCTCGGACAGGGGGCCCACAGTTCATCTCCAGGTTTCAGGATCACCTCCTGGAAAATCTAAAACTTAAACCTTGCCATTTCTCCACCTACCACCCCCAGTCGGATGGCCAGACGGAGAGGGTCAATCAGACCCTGTAACAGTACCTATGGTGCTACCTCACCACGTGACATGATCAGTGGATCAAGTGAGTGAGGATTTCACAGTTTGCGTACAATAATCTAGTGCATTCTTTGAGCAGAATGTAGCCCTTTTTTGTGAACCATGGGTATCACCCACAGATAATGGAGGGACATGCAGGGGGAACAAATCCTGTGGTGAATGAGTTAATGGCTGGAATAAAGGAAATTTTGAGTTTTTGAGAGCCAACCTGGAGAAGGCAGTGGAGGCTCAGAAGAGGAAGGCAGATGCGCATCGCTCTGAGGCTCCGCCCCTCAAAGATGGAGACTACATATTGATAAATGCAAAATACTACACACCCCCGGGACAGTGTAGAAAGTTTGTACCTGTCAACCTGAGACCCTACAAGGTCCTCTGACAGGTGAATGAGGTGGCGTGTGAACTAGAATTCCCGGAAGGATTGTGCACACATCTGGTTTTGCATCTTTTGCAGCTCAGGAAGTATGAAGGACCCATACCAGCAAAGCTGGAATGGTCCAGTCGGACAACCCAGGGGAGGCAGAATATGAGGTGGAGGAAATTCTGAACACTAAGGTTGCTTGCAAAAAGTGATGGTACTTGGTGAAATGGGACAGCTACCCAATAGAAGAATCTTCCTGGCAAACGGCCGCCAATTGCACCAACTGTCCCTGAGAGGTGGAGGAATACTGGGAGCACAGGGGGCTCTCCTCTGAGGGGGTGATGTGGCGGTCAAGGCACTGCCTGACCACCACATTGCCCTGACCCCCTAAGGCGGGGATTGCGGCCAAGAGTATCATGCACAATATATATAAAAATGTAGGGCTCAAGGGCAATGACCCTCAGAAAAGCATTCTGTCAAATCAGATGCCGCAAAATTGACAAAACCTTGAGGCAAAGGTGGCAAGGGTTGACATAAATGGCAACCAGGCCAATCAAAGGCCGCCAACCCAAATTCTGAGGTCCCATGAATAGAGATTAGCAACAGCAAAGAGCAGCCCAGCGAATCAGGGGCTGCCAAGCCAAATAATGCCAAAAATGGAAGCAGCATGAATCACGGCATCAGGCAGCTCAGCAAATCAGGAGCTGCCAAGCTGAGTAACACCAAAAAAGAAAATGATGGCATTGGGCAGCTCAACAAATCAAGAGCTGCAAAGCCAAATCCACCGCTTGTCAAAAGTATCAAGAGCCACGGCAAAGGCCAGCCCAGCGAATCAGGGGTGCTGGGCCAAATTATCCCAAAAATGGGAATTTTGGCTTTAAGGTCGAGACGAGCTCTGATTCATCCTCAACAAACAAAAATAAATGCAAAAAAGTTTCTGTAATGCCACAAGTACTCAACAAATGGCTAGAATAGGCCTAGATAAGAATATTGGAGGCTGAGATTCTCAAAATAGGCCCACAGATAGCCCGCCGCCCATGGTTTCTGCAAGGTCCAATTTCCCCATATCCCTTGTTCCATAATATAAAAACCAACCAAGTGAAGGTGTTTAAGACAACTTCATCTTCTATTATATAGAATAAAGACCTTAAAAATCAAAAATATAATTTTGAGATTTTAAAATCATTTATTGATATTTGAAGGAAAATCAGGGATTTTGAGCAAAGCAAAATAAACCATTCCTTGAATTTTGACAGAGCTGTTGCCTCTCTATATGCTCTCTCTGGAGGCCAAACTGCCCTCCTCAGTGTGAGCATCATCCTCACGGTGTTCCAGGGATATCTAAACTGCTCAACAAGCCAATTAATAAGGGATTTATCCACAGCGGCTCTCTCTTGCCTATGAGCCCTCACTTGGGCCCTCTTGCCCAACTGCTTTGTGGCAATGTGGAGAGACCCCATTCTTCACAGTATATTTCCCGCACATGTTGATAGAGAAATCATGATTCTGTAAGCAAAGGGCCCAGCATACTAACTGTCCATCAAAGTCATTCATTTGTTCTAGCCACCATAATGAGGCATGATCAGTGACCACAGTAAATGAGTTCTATACAGGTAGGGATGATATTGTTTGATAGCTAACAAGACAGCCAGAATCCCACTCAGTTTTACTATAATTCCTCACCGCTTTACTTAGAGTATTACTGCAGTAAGCGCTGGATGATCTACCTTATCTTCTGCATGTCAAGCGAGGGTTGCTTCAACCATGACATCACTGGCATCAGTAAACAATTTTTTAAGTAACCGAGGTAAGCTGACCAGGGGACAGACATTACCAAACTAAAACTAAAAATCATATTAAAAAATAACAATTCAAACAAAAAGCTTAAAATGGATAAATTAATTGAATCAAACCTAACAAAATATCCAACCAGGTGGGCAGCAAATGCTGCTATCCCTCCATAGTGGATGGGGAGGGGGATCAGGGGGCTCATCTTTGGCCGCATCCATCTCATCCCAGAGTAGGGTGCATGTTAAGGCAGATAGTAAGGGTGTGGGGGCATTGGTAGTGTATGTTTTATTCATTTGAGGAAGGCCGTACATCGGACAGATTCATCCTATATGTAGGGAAGAGGAAAACGGAAAACAGAAGGGGAAGAGAGCGCAAAACAAAGGAACTCAAAAGATACGACTTGGCACACTTGGGTGTGGCTAGGAGCCATGGGTGGTAGATGACTAGACCTTAAGTGGTATGGCAGCTCAGGGGCTAGTAGGGTGCACCGCATATAAAGACTGTGAGGTTTTCAATTTCATAACGAAGGAACCAGATTGGAATCCAGTTGCCCATCCGATTCTTCCATTTGTGTTGGAGTGATCCAAACAGCCAGGCTTGGAAATGGTCGGCCAAATGGCTGTGGAACCTGACGATGGCTTGGTTGAGATTGTGGAGGATCCTGATGAAAGCGTCAAGGGTAATTGTGTGAATGGACCATATTGCAATACTCACAATTAGAGCCCTTAGCGTCTGGGGGATAGGCGAGGCCAGTTGAGTGCCAGGATATCGCGGGATAGTCGGAATCTGGTTGTAGGTGATTGTTGAAACAAGTGCATCACGTTGGCCCAGATATGCGCATATGGCGGGCACTCTTCCAGGCGGTGTGCTAGTGTGTTGGGTCCGCCGCAGATGGCGCATGTCTTGAACATTGAGAAGGTGCGGTTGGCTGTTCTAAACGTATGGCACATGTAGCGCCACACTGTGGAGCACACTTGTGGGGATAAGAGGGGGCAGGTGACGAGGCCCCACACCTGCTTTTGGGTGTTCAAGTCATATGGGATGTCTTGGTAGTCTAGGTAGTCAATCTGGGATAGAGGAAAGGATGGTAGTGGGGCAGGAGCGTTAATCACCATCTGTCCCCTGTGGAGTTGCATGTAACCAGTTTGAGGGTGAATGTTTTCGGATTTCTGTGCATAGAAGAAGCTCCAATCCCCTTGTCTTAGGTTGTACAGGATGTGTTTGAAATATCAGTTGGTGTTGTGCGGTCCAGTGGCAGTTGGATATGTTGCAAGGTACTTCATCAGAGTTACAGGGTTGGAGGGGGATATCAGATGTAGTGCCCTTGCGAAATTGGTTTGGGCTGCCTTATCCCAGTGGGGGGATGGTGGGTTGGGTGATGTTGTGAGAGCTACCCATGAGCAGAGGATTTGCGTTGCTCGTTCCATGAAGTTGAGCAGCCCCATCCCACCTTTCTTCCATGGGCCGTATATGGTCTCCAGCCTGACAGGTGTGCGGTAACCAGACCATAGCCAGTTCTGCAGGAGCTTGTAGACTGCGTTGGTAAAGTTGGTGGAGAAGGGAACCGCATGGGTGTGCAAGCCATAACTTTGACAAGATCAGGGAGTTGGCTAACACAACTCTTCCAGTTAAACTAGCTTTACTTCTCCGCATACATGTCATTCTTTTTGTGATGTTGTCCAAAATGTTGGTTTCGATGGTGTCAAGTGCATATCCACCGGCTTTGAGCCATATGCCCAGATGACAGACTGGGTTGGTGGCGGGGTGGTGTGCAAAGGGTAAACACAGTGGTTTTACTGGCTTGAATCGTTGTTGTGTGGTTAGATGTGTGGTTGGTTGGTTTGTGTAGTTGGTTGGTTTGTGTGGTGGTGGGAGGGTGGGGCCCAGTTCAAACTGAATTTGCCCATTATAATTACCTCTGTTTCCTGTTTGTTCAGCATAGCGTTACTTACTGACTCATATTGGTGAATAATGCGTTCAAACACCCTGGCATCCTTATTGCTTGAGACTCCAACAACGCAGTCGTCAGCAAAGGCTAGCATTTTGGTTGGTAGTTGTCCCTCCAACCTGATTCCAGTGAGCTTTGAGTTTGCAATTTGGAGGAGGGGGTCAAGGGTAAAATTGTATAGTAGGGGGCTAAGCGGGTCACCTTGTTTAAGGCCCCTTTGGGGGGTGATGGTGTAGGTTAGGAAGCCTGGGCCTCTGATTGCAAAACTGGCTGAGCGCGTTAGGAGGAGCGCCCAGTTTATAAAGCGGGGTGGTAAGTTGAAAGCCTTTAGACACTGTTCTAGGTAACCTCAGTGCACTCGGTCATATGATTTCTTTTAGTCCAGGAAAGCAAGGGCGCCTGTGGGGTTAGCTTGGCAGATGTTGGCAATTGTGTGGATGTTATCCCAAATTGAGCGATTTGGGATGAAGCCAAACTGATGGGGGAGAGGGTTGTCTGAGCAATGCAACCCAGACGCTTAGCTAGGATTTTAGTTAATATTTTGGTGTCAGTATTGGTGAGAGCAATTGGACACCAGTTGTTTAGGTCCGCCTGGTCTCCTTTTTTGAAGATTGTGACTACATATGCGTCTTGGCCGCAAGGTAGAAGGGTTGTGTCCTCCAGGCACTTGTTCATAGTTGCCAGTAGTATTGGTGCGATATATTCAAAATATTTTTGAAAATCCATATGGTAGTCCATCCAGCCCAGGGCACTTGTTGCGCGGGGTTGATCTTATTACCTCCCATAGTTCATCTTTAGTGATGGGTATGACAAGGTCTGGTTGATCAGTTATAGTGTCAATATTAGCAGATGATAAATTTTTTTCAATTTCTCTAGGTGATGCGACATCTGCCGTGTACAAGTTGGTGTAAAATTGGTGTAATTCAGCCGATGTTTTGGATGGTGTGGATGCCAGTGTGTCATCTGTTTGGCGGATCTGTGTGCAAGTCGCCATATGCAAAATTGGTTTAAAATGGTGGAAAAATTGGGCCATGTGATTTTCTCCGGATAAAATGTATTTTGATTTGTAGCATGCTTCGGTGTAGTGCTGGTGTTTTCTAAAGAAATGAGTTTACCTGTGTAGATACCTGGAACCACAGGCGGCCCCATTGGGGGGTGTATCCCTCGCAAGATGTGTTGTTCTCTAAGTGCTGAAGCTGTCTGATAGCCTTGTTGATTGTTGCAGACATTGCGGCTGTTTTTCTGGAATTCAGGTGGCAGGCTTTTTTGGTTGCTCAAGCCTTGAATATTTCCCACTCAGCGATAGGGTTCCCATTGGGTGGTCGTCTTTCTTGATGTGTTGTTAGCACCATCTCAATCCAAAGTTTAAGCTCCAGAAGATGGATGGTGCTTGGGTGAGCTCTGTGCCAGGTTGGTGGCTTTTGGCATTTTTCTGAGGATGATAACGCTATTGAGACCATCCGGTGGTCAGAGAAAGGGATAATTGTTGTTGTAAAATCTGATACCTGGTGACAGAAGTCTATAGGGGCGAGCATCAGGTCAATCCAGGTCATTGAGACCAGCTGGTTATTGTTGTGGTGGGGCCTCGTCATGTTGGTCAGGGTGGGGGCTTGTTTGGGAATGGTGTTGCACAGGCCCAGCGTTGCCTTTAGTATGCATAGTTCTGTGTGGCCACAGGGTATAGCCTTAGACTTGGGCCACCAGTTGGTAATGGTGTTAAGCCAGCAGTTGAAATCTCCCGCGAAAAACGTTGCTTTGGGGAAAGGGTTTGAGAGGATATCAGAGAAAATTTTTTGGCGGTCATTTGGATCATTTGGGGCATACACACATGCCATGAAAAAGTTTCTCCATTCCACTTGAGATCCGCTAGAAGCAGCCATCCCTCCAGGTGGGAGGATGTGCTTCAGATATTTACTGGAGGGTCACAGTTAGTTCAAATTACCACCCCACAGTGATACATCCAAAAGGATTTGGCCTGAAGGAGCATGGTTGACCATGACTCCTCCTCCCCCGGTGGACAGTGGGGTTCTTGGACAGCCAAGATGTCCACAGGATATTGTGCAGGAAAGCCATTTTTTTGGCCCAGGACATGGGGGCCTTGGCTCCCGCGATGTTGAGCGTCCTTATGTTGATTGCGGTAGTCCGCACATCAGGAATGCTGGGGTGACCCACTGAGGTCACCCAGTTCCTTATCGCAGGTCATACTGTGAGTATGGGGCCAATTAGCCAGATTGGTTCCAGTGTGTTGGTCGGCGGTTGTGTACTGGTTTTGTTCAGTTTTTTCTGGCTCAGATTACTCCGTGGAGTTTGGGTCTGATGTGGGTTGGCACGTGCCCCATCAGCAAAAAATTTTCTGCCGCTTGCCTGTGGGTTTGATGGGTAGAAACTAGGTGTGGGAGTGATTAGGTTTTGTGCATGAGTGTTGTCACATTGTGATTGGCTGAAATGGTCTTCCATATTGTGCACATGAACCATATCATCATTGATCACATGTGATTGGCTGGGAGGATCCACAATGGTGCAAAGTGGATTTGCTCCAGATTGGTTGGAGGTGTTTGATTGATTGTGTCCAAAAAATTCATCATTTTATTTGCATTGGGTTATATGTGGGGGATCTGATTAGTTATTCCACTGTGCTGCCATGGCATCCGCCTGAATCTGTTCTGAGGAAATTGTGGTGCGAGATTGAGTCTTGGCAGAACTCGTGGCCTGCTTGCGGGTAGTCTGTGTGTGACGACAGTCCTTGTGCCAAATGGGCTTGACCAAAGTGACGTTGGCTCTTTCACCCCAATAAAAGGCGAAAGTGGAGTCCTTAATTTTGCCGAAATTTAGGCTTGTTTCGTCCATATTGTCCTCACAAGATTCCAGTGCTTCAATCCCACACTTGATGGGGCATGCATGGTCTTTGTGGACTATAGCTGAGCAGAGTTCGCAGATAGGTGGGGTGTGTTCTGGTGTGATGAAGAAGGGGCGAGATATGCTGCCATTGGGGAGGTTGATGGTCACCGTGCATTGAATGAGGGTGATATCCTCTACCACGTCCTGATTGGGTTCTATAATGGCTATTGCCTTCCATGTACACAGGTGGGATAGGAGGGGGAATCTCTCAAATTTGAACTGTTTGATTATACCGTAACCTTTGAGGCCCCCGTGGAGCTCATCTGCGAGGATATCATGATGCATGGTGCTTGGAAGTTGGTCAAATATGATGAATAGGTCAATTGCCTCCTTCCATCATGTGCGCACCATGCGGATGGTGCGGTCTTCATTGTTAATTTTTATAGAGAATATGACTTTTTCTGCTTCCGCCACTTCTTCTGTGGACATGAACCCAATGTCCACCACTCTCTATGTAAATTTTTATAATTTACTGAGATGGTGTTCAGGAAAGTCGTGGAGAAGGCCTCCCCATTTTTTCCCATGATTCAAGGGAAGTATCTCTGACCATAATTCTAAGGCCATGCTCGAGGGAGGACAGGGGTTGGGAGTGTTCTATTTTGGTGTATGCACCCATTTTTTGCAGGAATTGCAAAACTCTGGGTGTGGTGCTGTACTCACCCTTTTTGGTGGGAGGGTGTGTCAACATTCTGCTGGGGCAACTTTCCCTGGCGGGTTGGGAGGGCTTTGGGCCTTTTGCACTGGCCACTTTCGCCCAACTGGTGTTGTTGCAAACAAATTTGCTCATATTTCCTGGTTGATTGTTAGTCTCAGAGAAATTGCGTAGAATCGTGTTACTAAAAGTGATAGTAATGGGAAAGAAAAGCTTGGCATTGGTGGTGTAAGATTTGATATTCTTGATGACTGGAACTTCCAAATAGTTGCCAGCCATCATAATGCCAAAGATGTATTTGACCATAGCATCTTCAGCTTAGAGGCGGGTGTCTGAGAGTTTAACAAACATAGTAATGTTGGTTTGGGTTATTTTTGCTTTTGGATTCCGTGCTACTGTTACCACGTTCTGGATGGCTTCAGTGACGTTTTTGTGCAAAGTTTTTATGTTGATCTTACTTTGTGTAGTAAGATCTTTGGGAATAACGGGAGGTGGAATTCCTCCTGCAAGCACAGCCACAGATTTGGCGACAGCTTTGTGGAGTGGACAGCAATCTGATGTGTCAGCTGCTTCTACTGCAAGCTGGTGGTCGCTGTAGAATGGTTTGGCGTTAGGTTGTAGGACTTATTTCTGAGGCAGGAATTTTGCATCCCATTCTGAATTACAGAGCCGCTCAACTTGCAGTGATGGTTCATCAATGACGTTACCTGATACATCAATTTTATCCAATAATTCCCATGGGTTTTGATTGAATTGGATTGGGGAATCAGCGTACAGTTGAGGTTTGTTCAATTCATTTGCAGAAGCATGGGATCAAAATGGGATCCAATCTGATGCTTGATTTGAGGAATTATTTATGGCATTGGGGTGAGAAGGAGGCTGATTGGTGGCTGCAGGTGCAGCTGCAGCAACAGGCTTTGGGGGTGGAGGAGGTAGGATTGTGCCCCATACCTGAAAACGTACAGGGTGGGAATTGGATTGGAGGTCAGCAGATGAGTCATCTGAACCATCTGAAGTGTTTGAGTAGGGGCACTTGCATTTTGAGTGGTTTAACTCGAAACATGATGGACAGATCATCCGCCCACCCTCAATGTGGGCCCAAAATGGATGGTTGGGCACTGAGAGAATAACAGTGCACGGCAGAATTGCCGCCGCAATTTTACTAAATTCAGGGCTTATTGTGGCATATTCCTGAGGCCCAGCAAGTCGTGTGGACCCATTTGGGACCACAAATTGTAAGATGGGGCTGGAGCCATAGGCTGCCAAACCGTCCATCAGCTCCTGGTGGAGCACTTCAGGGGGAGGTGGGTGGGCAGGCCAGCAAACTGGACCACCAAAGTGGTGTCCGCTGGGAGCTGAGTCTGAGTTGTGGGGAGAGGGGTGCCCTGGAATACCAGGGGCACAGTTGCTGCAGTGGCAGCATTGGCTTCACAGGTGAAGCTGAGGTCAAAATACCCCTTGTAGGGGTGGAAATTGATAAGTCCGGCAGGTATCATCACTGCCTGTGCCATTTTGATAATGGCTTAGTCATGGTATGGGAATAGTTTCTTATATTCGACCCTTAGGCTGTAGTGCATATTGCTCTGGGGGAGCACTAGAGGGCAGCGTGGTACCGCTTGGGTACAAGCAAGGTGGGCATCCAGGTCCTTGGGCGGAACAAATCAACCCATGGGTTTGGAATGACTGGGTAAACCATTATTAGCGCGTTTTCCTTCCGGACAGAAAATGATGGGGGGAGTTTCACGCTGCCCCACGCTGGAGCATCTGGCAAAGAATCTGATGACATCAGAGCAAAACTACTACAGGTGAATCAATTTGTTTTATTTTAAAATTGTGTACTTTGGCTTGGAAAGTTTTACCGAGCAAAAAGAGAAAGTAAAAGATAGCTGGCATCAGTAAACAATATAAAATGATGATTAAACTGAGGATGGATTGGAATTGGCTGATTACACAAGGCAGTACTAAGCGAATTAAAAGCTTGTTCTTGTTCAAGTTATCATTTTAATGACACTCTTTTTTGTAGTAGGTAAGTCAAGGATTATTATAACTCAGTAAATTAGTGATAAACTGTTGATAGTATCCTACCATCCTAAAACACCTATATCTTTCTCAAATTAGCAGGATGGGACATCTTCTTAATTGCGTTAACCTTGTTGGGAAGAGGTTGAATTCTTTTTTTTGATACTCGATGTCCAAGAAACTCCATCTCATTTTGATAGTGAACATTTTAATGGCTTCAACTTAAGCGAGACCCTCCAAAGTCAATTTAATACTTCTTGTAGGTGATCCATATGAGAAGTGAATGTCTTCAAGAATATAGTGACATCATTGAGGTAAACTAATACATAAGAAAGTTTAAGATCATCTAAATCACATCCCTTGCTTGTTGGAAAGTATCCAGGGAGTTAAAAATACCTGTGGCATTCTAGTTGACTTATATAATCCTTTGTTGTGATCAAGGCACATTTAGGTCATTCTTATGGAAGCAGGTCTTTTTACCAATAACCACTTGCTAGATCCATGGCCAATAAAGTATTGGGCGCCAGCAAGTAACTGAAGGGAATCGTCAATCTGAGGATGGGAAAAACTATCTGTTAAAAATTGGCGGAATTGTCAAGATACGCCATAAGGGAATTTGCACAGGGTTCAACCCACTCAGAAATAGGACTAACAATATGAGGATCACTGCTCTTTAAAACAACAAAATAAACTAATTTAATAACATGGAGCACTTGCTCCCACTATTCTTTTCTATTTTGATATTACAAACACAGCAGATCCTCACTGTTTTTTTCTTAAACTATTAACAACAATCTTCTCTTAATCGCCCATCTCGCTTATATACAGCAGCTTTGGATGATACCGCTGACATAGCTTAGACTATTCTGTTCCTCCGATTCTCCTCATTTCAGCTTGTTATTCTTTAGTTCTCTATCGCCCTAATTGTAGGCGATTTAATTTATATTTGTCAAATGTTGACATCACCCTATCACCTTATTTAGAGGCGATCCAATAATAAACCTATTTTATCCTAATATTGCCTCATCTTGAAGCACTCATTAAACCTAACTAATATCATTTCAGCAGATTCTTCCCAATCTTCCCTAACCGTCCCAAGATTATCATCCAGTCATATTAGAATCATGACATTACCCCTCCTAAACTAGATGATAAGGCTTCTATTGCTTGTATGGTTAGAGGAAATTTTTGCATGCACTCAGTTAATAATCTGACCACTTGCAGGGTAATTGATGGTATATGTGTCAACCCAGTTTTCTCTATAACTTTAAATGGACCAATCTAAATACTGGCCAGCTTATGTTTCAGCCCAAACCCATGTTGGTGATGGAAGAGAACCATATCACCTTCTTTGAACTGCTCTAACCCGCTATGACATACCTGATCAGCAGCCTGGCTTTTTATTATCTTGGCTAAGCTGAAGGAATATGCTTTGGTTTGAAGTTTGATCAGAATGTTTGCGAGGTTAGTCAAATAGCGGTGGGGTTCCATTCCACCGGTGTCTTCTACACATGAATAAAGTAATGCTGGAAGGGCTGGGTGTTGATTGTATAGTAGTTGGAAGGACTCTTCCCCGTTGCAGAATGGTAACTGATAATATAGGTGAACATGGCAGTGGAAAGAAGAGAACTCCAATCAGAAGGGCGATCCATTACTAATTTTCGTAGTATGTTCACTAAAGTTGTTCACCCATTTGACCATTCCATTAGATTTGGGGTGGTATTGAGTCATCAGAACCCCATGGATACTCATAAGCTTGTTCAGTTTAGGGAGGATGTGCGAGGTAAAGTTAGTTCCATTAACAGTGAGAATGAACTGAGGACAGCCATGTAGCTGAATAATGCATTCCATTATGAACTTGGCCACTGTAATCGCCCCTAAATCCCATATTGCCCTTGCTTTGACCATTGGGTCAAGTTGTTGATAGCCACCAGATTGTACTTGCACCATTTAGCTTCTGTGGGCAAGGGATCAATGACATTATGGGAAGCTGTATGCCAAGCAAAAATGTGGTTTCACTACCCAATATGAAGTCTTATGTCAGAATGGCTTCTCCACTTGGCACTGATGGCAACAAGAAATGGTTTTGAGCGCATTGAAGTTCATGCTTTCCCAATAGTACCAGGGATGCAACAACTCCATTGCCTTGCGCACTCCACCATGTCTGACTGCCTTGTGAGCGCTCATAATAATTCCTGGCCATGCTGAGGGTCGCAGAAAATTTACTGTAGAATTGCTAATCCGTTTGTACAGTTTCCCATTCCGTTAGAAGGTATTTGTTCACAATTCATTCATCGCTTTAATCACTCAGGGCAGTTTGTCATCATATTTTCTGATGAGCATTTTGTCAAACATTATGTCACTTAAATCCGCCATAACTTCAATTTTTAGCAATCATGATAAGCAATTGGCATTTTGGTGTTCTGCTCCTAGTTGATGAAGAATTTCGAAGTCATAAGCTTGCAGCTTAAGAGCCCATTGGGCTAGCCGCCCCTCAGGCTCTCTCAAATAATGCAACCAGCGCAACAATGCATGATCCGTTACAAATTTAAACTTTAGTCCATGCAAGATATAAATCTGCTTATACTCATAAATCACCGCTAAGTACTCCCACTTGGTTATGGTGTAATTTCGTTAATGGCAATTAAAGCTATGACTGAAGTATGCCACAGGGTGCTCCTCCCCTCATTGTCCTTCTGAGACAGGACAGCCCCAACAGTAGAAAGTGATGCATCTGTCTGCACTATAAATTATTTACTAAAATTAGGGTAGCACAACACAGGTACACTAATTAGCGCCGTCTAAAGTGTATCAAAGGCGCATTGGCGCCGTTCTGTCCATTTGAACATGTTATCCTTATTTAGTAGCTCAAACAGCAGACCTCCAATGCAACTGAAATTGGGTATGAAGCGTCAGTAATAACCCACCATCCTCAAAAACACCTGAATGTCCTGCTTACTAACTAGCTTAGTCATCTTCCGGATAGCCTTCACCTTGGCGGGTTGGGGTCTTAACTCAGTTGCATCCACCATAAAACCGAGGTACTCCAGCTAATCCTTGAAGAAGTGGCATTTCTGGGGCTTGATCTTAATATTGGCCTCAGCCAGTCGGCGAACTACCTCTTCCAAATTGTTAAGGTGTTCAGTGAACGTGCAAGAGTAGATGTTAATATCATTAAGGTGCATGAGCACACATGACAGCTTCAGATCACCCAGAATGGTGTCCATTGCTCATTGGAACGTAGCCAGGGTATTGCATAGTTCTTGCGGCATCCAAGTTTGTTGGAAAAGCCCTTTGGATTTAATTATGGTGCATTTTTCTTGTTCTGCAACAGGCAACTCAATTTGCTATTAACCAGACATCAAATCCATTGCTGAGAAGTAGTGAGTTCCACCTAATTGATCCAGTGTACAATCAATCCGAGGCAGAGGGTATGAGGCTTTTTGGTGATACTATTGAGCTTTTGATAGTCAATTAGTATGCCATTAGTACCATCCTTCTTTTTAACAATTAGCACAGGTGAAGCCCACAGACTCTTAGATGGTTTGAGCATTCCCTGTACTAGCAGCTTGTCAATCTCCTCGGTGATGACTTCTTCAGCTGCCCTTAATCAGCGTATTGGCCGCGACCTGATGGGGGATGATCCCCAGTTTCCAACTGATGAACAACCCCCCGAGTGCACCCTAAATCATGATCATCAACAGCAAAAATATCTTTGAATTTTTAAAATAAAGCTTTCCATACAATCCTTCTGGTCTTCTAATAACCCCATTAAATTCTCCCATGATACAACCGCCATTACACCAGGATGCGGTTCAATGGGCAGACAAACTTCATCCAGAGACCCAAACTCGTAACCTGGTTGACCTCCCCAACTAGGTTCTAATGTAGATATGCTATAATATGATGCCGGTGGATTTGAATTGGTTTTTTTTCTGAAGATTGGCTATCAATACCTTGATCTCCCCATGGCCCAGAAGTATGATGCCTGGAGCCACATGGGGATCAAGCTGCAATTGCTGATAAGGCCCAATGATCTTCCCATAGAGTCCTGCTGGCACTTCCACCTCTAACTCAGTGTCTACTATTACTTGATGTCCAGAGGGAATGGATATAGCTCCAGCTTCTCTAAGCGGTAGCCCCTTTATATTCATACATCTGATGGGGAAGGGCCCAAGTTTTCCCCTTTAATTGATGATAGCGCACTGGAATCACCCCATCGCTGTAAGCAAGGTTGACTTGTCCCATATGCAATGAGCCCTTTGGCACTCCACTGGAGTTAAAATAAATTGGGATCCATTATCCCAAATGGCTAGGGTCTCTTCCATCATGTCAATGACAGCCCCATAGTGTCACATAAAAGCAGTCCCAATCAACAGATCATAGTTGCTATTTAGTAATACTACCACCAGAGCCACAACAACAACGGACTCAAACTGCAAGGGAAGCACGCTTTACGCTCCTTCAGAGACCGTGGTTTCCACTCCAGCGGTCACATACACCATCCAGTGATCTATGTCAGGTTATAAAGACAACTTCGCTACCAACTTAGTGGAGACAATGTTAACAGGAGCGCCCATATCAATTATAGCGCATACTCAGGTTTTGGCTACCATAATGTCACAATAAGTGCACTCCAAGTAAGATGAATGCTGGTTATTTACTACGTGTACATCTAGTGATTCACGTTTTCCCAGGAAACTTATGCCCACGCCGACTTTAGGGTATCCTGTTACATTAGCATCCACTGAAAAGGCGACCTCTACTCCTCTTAGAGACAACGCATCTGTGAATGGTTCTAACTGGTCTGACGGACTTTTGTCAAACATTTGACAAGCGTAAGGATTTGGTTGATCTGGAAACCCTGTGTCAGCCATTTATTTGACTTGTGCTTGAGTTAGCACATTTACTACCCCAACCAGCTTTTGGTAGAGGAATGTATCGTCATACTGAGAGTCTTCTGCTGCAATTAATACAGTAGATTCAGGTGGGACTTATGAATTAGTGATAGTGGAAGAAGAGACTCCTGTCTCTACTCCGCCCGGTCTTTTCACTGATAAATTTGATCATGTTGTACATAAGGGATCTGTTGATTGGGGCACCTTCATCCCATGTATCCAGTGCAACTGCAATCAAAACAACTTACTCCATAGGCCTCTGTAAGTGCTTAATATAAGTTGGCCCACTTGGAAGGTTGTTCCAAAGATGATTGGTGTAATCAGACCCACATTGGTAGAACGCCTGCTGTCAATCAGCATATTTAGGGCTGAAGTGGTAGTTGGTCAGTTGACAATTGGCAGTTATGGAATGGATGTTGGACTGCGGTGAGTAACCTGGTGGAACCTGCAAAAACTGGTTGATTCCCCACATGATTAGGGTTGGCAACGGCGACAGTGTGAATCTGTTCAATATATTGGATGGAGGGAAAGTTACATCTAAGCGACGTACAAACTGAAAAAGTTTAAGAAGAGGTACATCGGCCTCCAACAATGGGGCTATGACATTGTAAATCTTGGGGTATGTCTTCACCTCAGAGGACATTGCAATGCACAAATCAACTTCAGATAAAATCCCTGCTTCCATCTACAAATGGTCTTCCGCTGTAAATCTCTCAGCAAATGCAGTGAGGGTCTCATTTTGCTGAAACCTGATGGTCAAGAACTCAGCTTTCCGCTTTGACATCTTTGAAGTTCCGCTGAACAACCACAGCACCATCTCCTTGACTTCTTGGTATGTAACAAAACCATATGGAGGGAAACAAACGACTTGATCAGCATTTCCAACATCCAAGGTGGAGATCAACAGTTTCTCCCTCCATTGGTCTAAGGTTCCTTCAGTCACAAATTCAAATCATTGAAAGAACCCATGAATATTTCCATTAGATCAAATGGCGGCAGCTTATCACTGCAAACTTCCTGGAGCAGCTCATCTTGTCTTTTGAGCACAGTGTCTAATGCAAGTTTCAAGTCTTCATAGGCAATGGCCCAGCATGTCATGCAAATTCCTTATCAAAGCAATCTTGATGCAACATATCAGGCGACTGAGTTTTTATTATTTGTATAACTGATCAATGGGCCCCTGTAGTAAGTACCACTGTTATAAAAATTGGCGGAATTGTTAAGATACGCCATGAGGGAATTTGCACAGGGTTCAACCCACTGAGCAATAGGAAAAACGATATGACAATTGCTGCCATTTTATACAATAAAATAAACTAATTTAATAATATGGAGCACTTGCTCCCACTATACTTTTTTATTTGATATTATAAACACAGCGGATCCTTGCTGTTTCTTTTTCTTAAACTATTAACAACGGGGGTGGAAGGTGAGTCAGTAAGGGCATACGGCTACCAACCTGAATGTTGTGGGTTTGATTCCCGCCCTTCACACATTGATCAGGGTGCCAGCCAAAGGAAGCTATTGGCAGTTATTAGGTCTAATAACACGAAAACCTTACCCATGACGTAACCAGAAAAATTTGAGTCCCGATCCAGAGGTGGAAAACTTTCTTCAATGGAGTTGACCCTGTTCAGGTTTCATGTCATTTCTTTCTTTCATTTCTTTCTTTTGGTAATGCCTGTCCCCTGGTCAGCTTGCCTCAGTTAAATAAAATAAACTAACAAGCTCCTTCTCTTAATCACCCATTTCGCTTATATACAGCAGCTTTGGATGATACCACTCACATAGCTTGGACTATTCTGTTCCTCTGAATCTCCTCATTTCAGTTTGTTGCTCTTTAACTCTCTATCTCCCTAATTGCAGGCGATTTAATTTGTATTTATCAAATGTCAACATTGCCCTATCACCTTATTTAGAGGCAATCTAATAATAAACCCATTATATCCCAGTATCACCTTGTCTCAAGGTACTTGAATAACCTTAACTGATATCATTTTGGCGGATTCTTCCCAATCCGCCCTAACTGTCCCAAGATTATCATCCAGTCATATCAGAATCGCGACACTTTTTCTTCTTAGTAACTGCATTAAGGCGTCAGTAGTTCATCCCACTCTATGGCCACCATCCTTTTTTTGGACTAATAAAAGGGGAGAAGCCCAGGGACTATGATATGGAACCAATAGCCCAGAATCTAATAGTTGTTTAAGTTCAACTATCTTCTGAGCTTCTTCAACCTTACTCTTTTGACAGGGTCAGGCATGAAAAGGGACCACATCTACAGCCTTTACTTGATGTACTACACTATTCATTTTAACAAATTATAGGTAGAAGTTGAAAAAAAAACTAGATTATTCTCCAATAATTTATCCACTTATTTACACTGATCAGTAGTGAGTCTAGGGCTGATGGACGGACTGATATGGCCAATTATAGGAGGCTGCTTAAGACCCATATCTCATAATTCCCCAAAAACTTTGGACATCTTTTTTGTGTCAACAACCAATGAGCAAACAAAGCAATTGGGGTATTTGGTCCACCATTCATTGGTGAATCAGTTGAGTTAACTAATAAAACCGAAAAATAGAACCAGCATATGCAGATCTAAAATCCCTGGACAAGACATCACTTCTATTAAAGGGTTTTGATGTCCTTGAATTTCTAATAGCTGGCCAGGATTATAGTAACATGAATTTGAATATCCACATCAATTTGAGATTTGGGTGGAAAATCCATTACATTGGGTGAATAGAGAAACATATCTTCATACCCATCCACTGATTTAGGAGGCAGTCGGATACTAGACCCATATACATGATACCTTACTCAATTGATATTGCTTTCTTTTCAAGTAGACATGATCAAACTCAAACTTCAGTTTTATCCTGAGGAGTTTCAAAAATTAATGATACTCCATGACAAAGGAGAGAAAGACCTCCTTCAGCAAAATTGATAATAGCTACTTGATCCCTTGAAAATTAAGTACAAAGCAAGAGATCATATATTGAATAATCCAAAGCAACAGCAGATATTGTTATTAGTAATTTTCCAGATTGTATAATTTATGAATATTACACTCCAATAGCTTGAGTGCAGAGATGACCAGCAGTCCCATACTCGAAATAGTGAGGTACATCTGGAGTCATATTAATCCGCTTCAAAAGTTTGGAAGATATGACATCACAGGTGAGCCACTATCCACAATGTCTAGGACTGGAATCTTCTGAGCCTTCACTGTTACTCAAGTCTCTAAGCTACCAAATTGTGGGGCAAAGTGAGAAACATAGGTGTCTCATTGGCCAAGGAATAAAACAAATTATAATCTTTATTATAATATGAAGACCCATTAACTTTCTCTGATTCCGTTTGTATAAATTGTTCAAAATCATCATGTAAAATAGACTTAGGTTGAGGCTTAGTTGTATCATCAACATGAAGTGCCTCACCCTTCATGTTGACTCCTCTTTTCCCATCATATTAGAACGTTGTTTCCAAATACTTCATTCCTGATGATGGGATCCATTACAATAGGTACACCAGATTCTCTTTGGTCTATACTGCATGTACTCTGGCTCAGTTGGAAGTGATATAACTTTTTTGAACCCATTCTGAAAAGGGGATTTTGGTAAGAGCTTCCTTAATATCCCAGATATAATTGAAAATACGTTTCAGACTAACCATATGAAGTTGAACCTTAGTACATAATTCTAAGGCTGAAATTACAGCTGTGATGGCATCAAAAAATTAATTTTAATAGTCACCAAAGGTTGATCGTTGGCATAGAAATGAATAGTACATCAGAAGGACTTTCTCCCTTGTTTGACAGGATACCCATGAAAGCCTGCTTCTGGTTTGAAAGGTTTGGTAACTTCCAAATTCTTGAATTAGAGCGGTTTAAACTTGACTCCAAGTTTGGCACTCCCAAATGTGAGGGATCAATATTCTCTGGAAGTATTACTTATATAGAAATGAATATGTATAACCTTTTGATGGTTGGTTGCTTCTTCCATCGCACTCTCATAGGCGTGCAAAAACCTCTTCTGTTCTGAAATAAGTTTTTCTTTGAAACTAGTTATGAACAAAGAAATTACAGATGTCAAGAAAGTATTAATGCCGGCAACTATGCTAGGAACAGAGAATTTTAATGTCAGTTTCAGTTGGCGGAGCCAGTATAATATTTTTCCTCAAATAATCTCTAATTTTTCTTGAGTTTCTCTCCAGATTTGATTTAAAAAAATGCTGAAGTCTTTTGAGTGAGTGATCTTTCATAGTCTGAATCTCAATTTGATAAGCTTATAGTTGAGCTTCACATTGGTTACTTAGTCATCAAAGCGTTTAAATTTGTCATCCAATTGGCTTAGATGTCCATCAACAACTTTGGTAAATTAAGTATAGTTATCTATTTCATTAAGCAAGGCACTCAAAGAAAGTTGAGAGTCAAAGGGATATATATTGAGGTGGACCTTGCATCCAGTAGCCACCTTTTCCAATTGAGACTTCCAAGTATCTATAACTTTGGATCTATCTTCTCGCCATGAATAACCATCTCCAGATAGAGGAATAGCCAGTCCTGGAAGTTCTGGAGGTCCTTATCTTCCATCCAAACCAGAAGAACCCTCAGGACCCCTGGGCCCACAAGGCCCTTCCACGCCGCCTTGCTGGGTCAATTCCTAACAACGTTGCTTCAAAGATTGTAATGTGACTTCAATTTGATTGATTCTCTGAGCCCAACCATTATCATGTTCTTTTAACAGTTGATTAATTTGATCATCAAGTTACCCAGAGATTCCACTATCAATTAAGGCAAGTAGTGTTTGAGTTTCCTTTATCAACTGTTGGTTGTCCAAAATAGTGTCTCTATTGTCATAAACATAGACTATAACAGTAATTATAAAAGTTTACCACTGCTGAGTGTAATTCATGAGACATTCCTAATTGTCTGTTTAACTTTGAATGTTGTACAGCTAGGATCTGAAGAAGATGATGCAACACAGGATGTATAAAATGGCAAAGATAATGAACTGTACCAGTTGCCAACTCATCAGCTAGTAATTGGTTTGATTCATACAATATGAGCATTGTATAAGGAACTGTCAAAGGTAGTGACACATTTCCTGGAATTAACCGCCCCTTCAAAGGCAAGTCCAACAAGCTTTTGGGGCAAAGACTAGAACCTTGAAGGGTCACCAATGATATTTCTAAGGTCATTGACAAAAAATGGGTTTTGTCTTTGCCAGCCAGGCTGAGGAAAACGGCCTATCTGAGGTGAAAATCAGGTGGGAATCGAACTTAAAACACGGAAAATCACAAGATATGATGTTATGGAATTTGGCCAAATTCAAAAAACTTGATTTTGTAGAAAAAATGATGAATTTGTGGCCCAAATGATATTCCAATAACCATTTGGAATCTTCATGAATCAACCTCCTATAATTAAGTCCCAAGATGAGAAAGGCTTTGCTTTTCTCAGATAAAATGATCTTTAGTAAAATTTAGGATTGGGCACGTTTTCTATATACTTGGTTATTTTAATAACAAATACACCTCTACAAAGGTCTACAATAGCTGAAGTTCGTTTTACGCTCTGGTTCTTAACTATTGTTGTACATGAGCTCTCCGCCTACTCCGCCACCTATTCCACTGGCTCTGGTTCCTCCTAATTTTCTTCCCTTTGCCCTGGATTTTTCACCACCTTTCCCAGCTCCCAGGGCCTCTTGTCCCTGATGGTTATGGCCATTTTGGTGAACGTTTTATTCCACAGATTTATTTTGAAACATAATACTGACCGTTTAAGACGTCTCTTCATTTTTTGGGTCACTTGGCCTTGTTGGAACACCTTTGGCCTGGGTCTTTTCCCTAAGCAACCTCCTGCACTCCTGCTTTCCTGACATTATCTGAGAAAATCCTGGATTTTCTTGTGAATTTCTTCAACTAATGGATGGATAGAGTTAGCCCACCCTCACAGAGTTGTCACCCTTTGAAGCAGTATAATGAGCTGGTACTTTTGTGTCTCCTCTGGCTTTATTTTTTACCTTCTTTAAATGGTGTGCTTAGGGTGTTGCGCGGCTCACCTCACTCAAAACTATTATATATTGTGCAGTACCTGCAACTACCAGTCAGACTTTTCATTATTCACACAATTAAAAAAAATCTAAAAATGAGATCTTCAACACGTTGTCCAGCCTTAGGACCCACCATAAGCCTCAGAGCAAGGACTTAGTTGACATCCTCCTTCTACACCATCTGCTCCGCAAGATTTCAGAGGGAGCTCACCAATGGTTAATATCCACGAGTGAAAATAATAGATCCCTCCTGGAATCTCTCCCAGTGTTGGAAACCTTCTTCAAGCCACATGAGTTTCCCCCTGCTACCTTTGAGGACTATAACTCCTTTGTACACTTGTCCCAAGGAGACCTCACTACATCTTAATACTTGCGCCTGTTTTAAGAGCGAGAATCAAGGTTGGGATCTCTTGAACAGTTGTTGAAATGGCCCTTCTCCACAAGTCTTAGATAATACTGGTGCTGCGCTTGGAATATGGGATAACCCTCCACCCTCCTTATCTGGGACGCGCTCCATCCTTGCATCCCAGTTGTTTATCAGCCTCTCTGCCACCAAGACTAATTGTACCATTGAACTTCAGATCTTAGAACTTGATAACTCCATCACTGTGGGGCGCCAACATATTTCTGATCCTGTGATGACTTATCCATCTGAGACAGTGGTCGTTATGGACACTTTCAACCTAATTCAAAAATGTCCTAATTCTGTACTCTCCCTTTACCGCTTGGAACCAGCAGTGAGTTTGCTGGAAGGAGAGACTGAAACTTTCGTCATAGGTGGGGGTTCACTCACTAATGGCCCTGCACCGCCACGCTCAACAGAGTACCCCTCACTTTTGTCCTCAAAAGTAGAGGGGGTTAGTAAGTATAACACTTTTAATTCAGAGCATTCACTTCCTCCTAGCCACGGACCCACTGTTGCCATTTTGGAACTTATTCCTTCTGTCCATCTTGTCATCCCAGTTGGCCCAGTCAAACTAGCTTTTTCAAATTACTCCAGAGTCACCTCTCATGGCGGATTCTATCCTGAAACGAGTAGAGAACCATGAGAGGATGATATAAGAAGAGCTGGCCATTACTGACCCTTCCAAGAACATGGCAGTTCTGAATGGTGTAGTCTCATGTGACAAAGTTCTTCCTCCTGCTGAACATAGAGCATTAGGCTACCCCACACCATTCAAGACCCGTGGACAGCTTACTGGCAATGTGAAGTCATATGCTGTGAATTTCTCAGGGGACACTCTCACTTATACGCCGCCCTCTGGGCATGAAGCAATCCTGTCCTCCCTTGGCTCAGAGGGAAATAAGCCCTAATCTGCTTAACTCTTGTTCATGGCTACTTTTTCAGCGGGGAAGATCTTTCAAGCACCTGCTTTGGTGGACACTGGCGTAACTGAAAACTTCATCCGCCAAGAGTTGGCGAAGGCCCTGGAGCTGACCCTGTGGGTTGGTCAGTTTGTGAAAATTTTTGCATCTCAAACCATTCCAAGTTATTGCGTGATAACACCTTTTCCTTTAATTGCAGGCTATGGCTACTTTGTTGAGAGCTTCTCCTTAATAAAGAACCTCCTATACCCTGTTATTTTGGGGGTTGGCTGGTTGAGCCAACTTGACTTTGCCACTAACCTCCTGTACTCTACCATTCATGAAAAATTCCCCGGTGCAGTCATGGTTACCATCCCTTGCTTAGATAAGAGCTCTATGGTGCTCTTCAGAAGTTGGGGCCCCTCTCTTAAGGCGGGCCTAGCCTCTATTCAACATACTGACGCCCTGGCCCCAATACTTACTCTGCCTGAATGCATCCGCGGATTTGCTGATCTGTTTGATCCTGCAAAGGCCCGCCCACTCCCTGAGCACACCAAGTTTGACTTTGATTTTGAGTTGACTGTGGACCTTTTCAAAATATTCTCTCCGATTTACCCCTTGTCCCTGAGGGAAAAAGGATGCCTTGGACGCTTTGGTGAATGAGATGCTCTCTAAGGGCCAAATCTTTAAGAAATCCTTACCGGCATGTTCCCCCTCCTGTTTGCAGAGAAGTCTGATGGCTCACTTCGTCCCAGCGTTGATTATGGCAATCTGAACAACGTGACAGTGCCTGACCCCATTCACTCCCTCTGGAGCAACAGATTGCCCGCTACACGGAGTAGGCTATGGTGTTCAGCAAGCTTGACTGCCACAACGCTTTCAACCAGATTTAAATTAAAGAAGGCCAAGAGTAGTTAACTGCTTTTCATACTTGGAAAGGTATCTACCAGTTCAGGGTTATGCCGTTTGGTTTGAAGAACGCCCTTGCCTTCTTTCAGAGGCTCATTGATGCTACCTTGGGAGACCTTATGGGAACTTGCGCGTCTGCATACATGAACGACATACTTGTCTATTCCCCAGATGCAGAATCTCATGCCCTCCACCTTGTGTCTGTCATGGAGAGACTTTCACAGACAAACCTTACAATTTTGGCTGCAAGTGTGAGTTCTTCCAACCCAAGTTTGAGTTCTTAGAAAACATTATCTTTTCCCATGGCCACATGATTGCCCCAGATAAGGAAGCAGCCATCCGTGACTGGGTTACTCCCCCATCTCATGGAGTTACGCAGCTTCCTTGGGACATGTAACATCCTCAAGAAGCTCACCCCCAGCTCTCAGAAGTTACCTCCCCTTTCTATACGCTTCAGGGAAGTAGATTTTCAGTTGGAACAATGAATGCAACGCTGCATTCATGCAGTCGAGTCCATACTATTGTCCAGACCGGTGCTGGTACATGCAGACCCCAGCCGCCCCTTTATTGTCACTACAGATGCTTCCAACTTTGCGGTGGGAGCTGTTCTTCTGGAAGAGAAGGAGGATGGAGTGGAACGGTCTGTTGCTTACTTTTATAAGAAAATGACCCTGGCGCAGCTCAGCTAGGATATATATAATAAGGAACTCCTTAAAGTTGTTGAGACAGTATAGCACTTGCGCCACCAGTTGTATGGGTCTAAGTGGCCATTTGCTGTCCGTACTGACCATAAGGCGTTGATGCACTACTGCACCCCCCAGAAGCTATCCCCTCGCCAGTCCTGGCTGTTAGTGATCCTGTCAGTGTTTGATTTCCAATATGACTTCATTAAGGGCATAAAGAACATGTTACCTGAAGCTCTATCTCGGAACCCTGCCCTAGCCCCTGACTCAGCACTAGTTGACGCCCACAATACCCAGGTGTTGTTTAAGCTGGAACAGGTGAATGAGAGCCCACTGTCCAACCCCCTGATTTGCTTATGATGGAACCTTTGGAGGGGGATGCTGGCACCCCTGCCCACGTTAGGTTGTCCCAACCTCTGTCAGCTGACTATGATAAGATAAAGCTGGCCTGCCATAGAAATGGCGAACCCCTGGACAAAGGCTACCAGTTGATGGATGGGGTCATCCTCCATCAAGGTAAGTTGTGGGTACCGCCTGGACCCCTGCGTGAGGAAGTGATCCATGAAGCTCATGACCCTCCAACTTTTGGCCACCCTGGAAATGACAAGAAGCTTAGCTGGTCCGCCGCTCCTACAGTTGAAAGGGTTTTCCACAGATGTGGCAAAATTCACAAAGTCCTGATTGATGTGTAACCATTCAAAGCTGAGCTACCAGATGATTGCTGGATTTTTGTTTCCCTCCAAGCTGCTCATGGCCCATGGACATCAGTGTCTGTCAATTTTATTGTGGAACTTCTTTTGTCCCAAGGTTACGATGCAGTAATGGTTGTGGTGAAGCGTTTAACAAAGATGGCCCACTTCATTTCCATAACACCACCATTACTTTAGTTGAGACAGCCCGCCTCTTTGTAGACCAAAACTTTTGCTTACATGGTCTCCCCATAGAAATTACCAGTGATCAGAGCCAACAATTCACCGCTCAGTTTTAAAGCCCTTCTCTCCATCCTCAGCATCTGCCCCTGCCGCTCCACAACCTTCCACCCCCAGTCAGATGGACAGACGGAGAGGCTTAACCAAGGTTTGAGAAATTCTAGCGTAGTTATTCCAATACTGAACAGAACAATTGGTCCTCTCACCTCCCACTGGCGCAATTTTCTTATAATAACCTTACCCATACCTCTATAGCCACTTCCCCTTCTTTGCAAATTATGTTACAACCCCAGCTTCAAACTAAGTCCGCGGATTGAGTCCACCGCCGTTGCTGCCAATGAGCGCACTAAAGAGCTCAGGGACATACATCAGGCAGTGAAGGACCATCTCGTTGATGCTGTGAAAATCTAAAAAGCATATGCTGATCAAAAGAGCCGTGAATTACTGAGTATAAGCCTGGTGACAAGGTCATGGTCAGCGCCAATAATCTCCACATGAAACAAGTCTGCCGTTTCTAAGGTCCCAAGCATGTTGGACCCTTCAAGATCCTCAAGAAAGTTGGCCCATCAGCTTAACAGGTTGACTTACCCCCCTCAAAAAAAGTGTTCAGCACCTTACATGAATGCCTCCTAACCCTTTGATGGCTCAATGTCACCTCTCCCAGACTCTATCATAGTTGATGGTGAACCCCAATATGAGATCAATGACATTCTTTCTTATCTCCTATCCCGACGCCATCTGCAATATTTGGTGTCCTGGAAAGGATATGATGAGACAGAGAATGGCTGGGACCTAATTCATTACTTCCACATAGATTTCCAGATGCCGCAGGTCCTGTCATTCAAGCCTCCTTAGCTGCCATAAAGCTACCTACTCCCCACAAGAACTTCGCCTTGGCTAATGTCCTCTCGGGTGGTGTAGAGCCCCATACAAGAGCAGAGGGTTGACACAGCTAGTGAGATATTTACTGTAATTAACCGCGCCTTCAAAGCCAAGTCCAACAAGCCCTTGAGGCAAAGACCAGAACCCTTAAGGGTCACCAATGATCTTTTAAAGTAATTGACAAAAAATGGGTTTTGACTTCGCAGCCAGAGCTGAGGAAAACGGCTTATCTGAGGCGAAAAACCAGGTGGGAATCAAATTTAACACCCAGAAAATCACAAGATATGATGTTATGGAATTTGGCCAAATTCAAAAAGCTTGATTTTGTCAAAGAACGATGAATTTGTGGCTCATATCAGATTTCAATAACCATTTGGAATCTTCATGAATCAACCTCCTAAAAATTAAGTCCCAAGATGAGAAAGTCTTTGCTCTTCTCAGATACAATGATACTTAATAAATTTTAGGATTTTGGGAATGTTTCCTGTATTTTGGTTTTTTAAAACAAAAAATACACCACTATAAAGTTCTGCAATAGCTGGAGTCCGTTTTACGCTCTACTTCGCAACTATTGTTGTACATGAGCTCTCTGCCTACTCCACCGCCTATTCCACTGGCTCTGCTTCCTCCTATTTCGCTGCCCTTTGTCCTAGATTTTTCGTTACCCTTCCCAGCTCCCAGGGCCTCTTGTCCTTGATGGTAGTGGTCAGTTTAGTGTGCATTTTGTTCCACAGATTAATTTGGAAAAATAATACTGACCGTTTAGGACGTCTCTTCATTTTTTGGGTCACTTGCCTTGTTGGCACACCTTTGGCCTGAGTCTTTCCCCTCAGAGACCTCCTGCGCTCCTGTTTCCCTGACAGGAACCGCAAAAGCCCTGGAGTGGATAGAATGAACTCTCTTAAGACAATCTCATTATGAAATTGCTGAAATTTTATTTTCAAAAATTTCTGACTTGAGCTCAATACTGACGCTGATCAACATTAGGGATAATTAATTTCAAAGTAGCCTAGAACTTAAAGGCTTCAACATACAAATGAGTTACTTCATATTTAGGCGTAATGACCCAGTTAGTAAAACTTCTGGCACAATTGTGGGTATCATTTTGAATATTATTATTATTCATTGCGTGATAAAATTTTTCACTTGTAACAGCTCAGAGTTACCTGTAGTGAGCACCACTTTTCTCTCAGAACACTAAATAGTCAAATAAGCTGAGTTTGATATCTCTCAAGGCAACGGGAAAACAGTAAACTGGATGAGGAATCAAAATCAAAGTTTTCTCAAATCTGTAATTACTGGAATAGGATATTTTTCAAGAAGTAGGTGTCTAAGAATCACTTAACAAAAGTAAATGAAAAGATTGTAAGACAAAATAAGTGATGTTTCTTCTGCTCAGAGTAACTTTTGAGCGATTTTAATTGAATTAAAAGTAAAAAGTGATTGCTAGCCTAGACTGAATCCATATTCACTCCCTGACGACTTTGGATTCTCTGCCAGCTGCTCCCGTGTGGGGCAGTGGCAAAACCACACCCAGCGTTTTCTGTCCAACAGGAAAACATGCTTGGACTGGCTCAGCCAGTCCCCCTAAATCATCAGATTAGTTCATTCCACCCAAGGATCTCGCCATCTACCTGGCACATGCCCAGATAGTGCCTCGCAGCCCACTTGTTCTCCACCAATCCCAGCTGCATTTTGACCTTCATGTTGGTTATGGGAAAATATTCCCATATGAAGAAAAAGCCATTATTAATTTGGTCCAGGTAGTGATGCTGCCATTCAGATTCATAGAATTCCGCTCTTATAAAGGGTATTTTGATCTAGGCTTCACATGTGAAGCTGACACCACCACTGCAGCCACCGTACCCCTGGTTTTCCAGGGCATCCCTATCCCCACAACCCACACCTGATCCCCACTGACACCACTATAGTGGTTCAGTTTGCGGGGTTGCCCACTCACCTTTACCCTGTGGTGCTCCATCAGGAGCTGATGGAAGGCTTGGCCGCATACAGCTCCAACCCCATCCTTCAATTTATGGTCCCCAATGGGGTTACTCATCTCGCAGGGCCTTGGGCATTTCCTGCAATTAGCCCAAATTTAAATACTATTACTTTGTCAATTCCCCATGCGCCATCATTCCCTCATCCCCCAAACACCCATTCTGGGCCCACGTCGAGGGTGGGCAGCCCATATTTCCATCCTGCTTTGAGTTAGACCACTCAAAGCATAAATACCCTCTCTTGATGCTTCCACTTAACCTGCTTTGTCTCCATCTGACCCCACTTGGCCCAACTCCCCACAGCTTTTCCAGTTAGGGGTACAATACTTCCACCATCTTCCAAAGCCTGCTGCCACTACAAATCCAGCAATGGCCAAGCAGCCCACTTCTCAGTCCAGTGCCACCTGCACCCCAGCCAATCAGGAATTGGCTTGGACAACAGTTTGATCCCACGTTATTCTTTGATCACCAGCCACAAGCCAACAATTAACTGACCCTAATTTCCCTCTTGACTTGAATCCCTGGACTTCATTGGATAAAACCGATGAAATGGGCATTGTTATTGCAGAATAAAATACCACAATCAAAGAATTCATACAGGTATGGCACCACATTCAGGTCCCTTGGCATTTTTACACCCCCTGACCAAACGCCTTTGCATTCTGCTCTGAACACCATATCACTGTTGCTTCAGCTGAAACCCAGATAGCTTCAAAATCCATGATAATTGAGGCATCAGTAGCGATAGTTGCTAAAGGTATCCCATTCCCATTTTTGCCCCGTCCATAGCCCTGCAGGGCAAATGGGATATCCTAAACCTACACAAACAAGCAAACGCCGCCATCTAGAGAGTTGCTTTCACTTTGCAGGCCAAGACAAAAACCACCCATGCTAACGTAGTTCTATTATCTCAGCTTTCTTCCATCCGCCTTCATGCAGAAAACTGCTTCTCCAAATACCTAGGTGCTGTTTTTGATATAGGTCATCTCAGCGCCCAGGCAACTATAAGACAACTCACTTCCCATGTCTCTGATCGTCCCACGCCATTGCTTTATGCCTTTTCCCACACTCTTGCCTTTGATATGAATTCCAATGCCAAGGGTGTGCCACCCAATCCCCTTCCCCTTCCACCATGTTGTGTTGAGTGAATCGTTGCTGTCCCACCTGGTTGGTTTTATTCTCGTTCAGTTGTGTTTCACCTACTCTTTTTGGTCAGGTAATCATTCTGTTCAGGTATTCTTATAACTTGTTTTTTAGCTCTTTGAGCTTCAGTAATGTCCATCCCCTGGTCAGCGCACCTCAACAAATTATAATCAAATATAAGTGATGTTTCTTTTAGTTAAACTTTGTATATTTCTAGAATTGTGGGACTGTCTTTGAAAGTTGGACTTTTAAGCTCTCTTTGTACATGATCTTTGACCAACTTCTGTCAGAATGCTTATTAAGAGGATTTAATAGAGGAGATTGGAGGAGGTCCATTTACATCAGAAGATGTCATATTCAGGATTTCTGAATATACTGCAAACTAGGAACAAGTGTAGAAATGACTCCTTCATCAATTGATTTATCACCAAAGGAATTTTCATGGGTAGTAGAGTCAATCTCATCTCCATCATAAACCCAATTTCTGACAATCATAATACAAAACTAGTTCCCCTATAGTAAAGTAGGGTAAAGACCCCTAGCTTTGGTTATCCCACTCATGAGATCTTTTTTTCTGGACTAACGCATTAGAATATGCAGCGCTTTATAGTTAAATTAAAGTTTGTGCTACGTTTCCAAATATTTTGTGGGCTTATTATGTTCTAGATTGACACAATAATATTGGGAGTAAGCGCCATTTGCTTCCCATAAAGTAACACAAAATGGGAATGCTTTTATAGCTGAACTATAAAAAATAAATAAGCAAAAACAGCGGATGGCAAAAAAAGGTTCCAGCTGGACGACTTTGCCATGATTATCTTACATAAAATACTAACAAGCGTACCATTCACCCATTCAATGGTACCATTGGTCTCAGGGTCATAGGGTATAGTTAATACGCTGAATATACATATCAGATTGATGATATTGGAAACCATCTGAGATGTAAAGTTAATCCCATTATTCATCAACAGAAACTGTGTGCATCCATGGCAATAATAATATCTTCTAAAAGGAGCTTAGCTGTCATCATGACACCTAAATCCTTACCTACTCTGGCTCCTCCTATTTTGTGAGGTTATCAATGGCCACAATTTTATATTTAAATTGACCAGATATGTTGGTCATAGGGCCCACTACGTCCGTAGAAATGGTATGCCAAGCAAAGTTGGATTTAACAAGTAGTAAAAGATGGCTTTTTGGTAAATGCCATCCACTTGACATTCCTTGCAACATTGGAGGGTCTCATGATTATCATACTGCGTGAATTAGTAATAATGGTGCTGTTTCAACAGCTCAAGTGTTTTCTTAAAACACTATGCCACATTGCCTTGTGGGCACTAATAATAATATCAGTCCACTCCGTTGTTTGGGGTATCCAAAATTGCTGATTGTAGATGTTTTTATAATGCTTATCATTTTTAGCCACAGTATACAGCCTTAAAACATTTAAAGAACGCTGAAATTCCACTGGTTCATTGTCATAGTCTTGGTTTAGCATTTTATAATATAAATAATTAGCCACATCAGTTAGTAGACCATGGTGGGCAGAAATGTTAAACCATCATTGTTCTGATGCTATACGCCAGGATAATGCTGTATTTTGTAATTGTAAGCCTGCAATTTCAAAGCCCATTGGGCCAAATGTACTTCTGGCTCTTTTGATTCTGTAACCACCGCAGGGAGGCATGCTTGGTTATTATATCGAAATTCATTATGGATATGAACCCAGAACTGTTTATATACATAGATGACCACCAGGCACTCCTTCTCAGTTACCATATATAACTTCAATTCTGGGACATCCAACGTCTGCTGCATTAAGCCATGGGTTTAAGTCTCAGGGAGCAGCTCATGCAGCTTAATTGAGAGGAATTTTTGTTTTAGACAAAAAAGGGGAGGAAGCCAGAAAATGTCCCTCTTGTCACCATGGGTGACCTAGCCCATGTAGTATATGAAAGGTGGGAGACAGCATACCCCTTGATAATCATATCATTCCCCTAAGGCCAACCACCCATGATTTGGTTCTGAAAATCTGGGGTATGGGGGAAGTGGTAGTGGCTAGGGGCCATCACCAGCAGAAGGTCAGTAATAATTTTCCCCGCATAAGGGTGATTAATCACTTTAAATTTTTCAGAAGGAATTGTCAGACATTAGCCCTCTCAGCTGCAAAGGAAGAAAGTCTTGGATCAAACTCTGCTGAAATGAGACAATGTTGGCTATTTATAAGTTTGCGATGAACCTAATAGTGATTTTAATAATAATAATAACAAATTCATCGACTAAAAGACCCTGGGTGATTCTTGGTAGAACCCTGCAAATTGGTGTAACATGATTTCAAATAATACTTGTGTAACAACCATAAAATCGAGCAGTTAGATTACTCTGACCATGCAGCAGACCCTGGGGTGTCCATCAAATTGTACTCCCCAGCCACAACCTGGTCCTTAATGCAACTACATGGGGATCACCCCCTTTTATAAGCGTGGTGGGGGTCCCCAAGGTAAAATAATTTCCTCTTATGGGGATTGGCTGAAGAACACTAAAGCGTTACCACATGGGTATGTAATGCCAGCCATTAATTCCCCATCTGTCATTCAGCCAAGGCGAAAAAAGTATTCTGAGCTTTGATAGGCTGCTTTTTCATATTTCCTTATTTGGATTATTCTAAGCTATTCTGAAACTATTATTGAATTACCCTTAATCTTTGATACAGTTTAAATACTGATCAGTTGGGTATTGAGTGGGATTATTTCCTGTTTTTTCACCACTCTACTAATAAAAATCATAAAAATCAAGTTTTTAGTAGTAGTTATTTTAAACTTTTATTAAACAATTTGTAGATTTAAGTGGCGTAACCCTCAGCGAGCACAACCAAACTGGATTCCTACAAATTGGTGCTTATTACAGGGGATACCTGTACACCAAAAATAGTCAAAAATGGAGGCATGAAACGTGAGTAATTCTCCCTCTTTTCCTTTTGACGTTGATTCACGTTTAGTTGCTCTGGTAAAGCAACTGTCAAGCGCTCTATCCCGTCTCAAAGAACTTGAGCAGCGCCCACCAAACTCAAATTTTAAAGACAAGTACATCCATGGCAAAGAGTGCATTGCTACCTTTTTGTACGTTTATGAAGCTGCCATGTATGGGGCAACTGACAAACAAAAAGTTCAACACATCCTTCCTTGTTTTATTCCCTAGTTCAAGAGATGATAATTCCTTACCTGGACCCTTTGCACATATGGGCAGAGGTGAAGAAGGCTTTTTGGCTGAATTCGGATCAAAGCATAGTTTACACAGGTAAAAAAGGCTTTATGCGCCTTAGCATGTATGAAGGTGAATCACCCATTGCCTTCACTGAACGATTTTACCGCGCTGTGCAAAGGTTATAACCTTTAACATGCTTACCCTTGATGATGCTATAGCCGCCTTGTTAACTGGGCTAGCTTTCCAGCCCTCTCTAGCTAGGCATATCATCTCTGTGAAACACTACTATAAGCCATCCATGACATAAAAGAGCCTTTGTTAGATGTGGCCAAATTTCATTTATGTGCCACAACAAATGAAGCTGAGGCGAAACATTCAGCCCTATACATTTAGGATCTACTGCCTGTTGAACAGTTGGGAGTGAGCCCTACTGTGCCTATCCTCCCTATGAAACCTGCTTCTTTAGTGCGACTTAAGAAGTTTATCACTCCTTTATATGATTCAGAGACCTGTAAGGTAGTAAATACCATACCCCAGCACAAGCTCACTAAAGCTGCTGTGCCTTCCCCTCCAGCTAATATGATAAATGCGCGCCCAAAGGCTATTCAATCTCCTGTGGCCATCTCCCCTACCTCCATCACGGACTTGCCAGTTATTGAGAATACCCTTGGGGGACGAATCTGAGGGGGGTATGATGACGTTGGTTACTAGATTGTGAGCCCTCACAGAGGTAGACTTTCCTGAACATTTGAATGCTGGAGGCGTAGATGAGACCACCATACCTGAGGAAACGTAGCTCAGCCAAATTCTAGGGTGTCCCAAAGTTATTGACACTGCAAGCAACAGTGATCAATTCTTAGCTAGCTTAATTTGACCTCTTCAGTGGGTCCTTACCATAAAATCCAACCTTAATATATACCCCAAGAATGCTGAAAAACTAACTTACACCTTCCGGCTCAAGGAAGTCTTAGCATTGTCACCTAATTTTGGAGAGACATTCACTAAGGTTGAGGTGTAATTCAAAAAGTCCGAATAATGACCATCCTGGACACTGGCTCCCCAGTTAACGTGATCTTTACTAATCTTATCAAGAAGATAAAGCTAGTGCCTGACTTGGAGTAAACACAAGAATTTGGAACTGCAGGCCCAAATAATACCCGTGCTATCAGAGCAATTTCTTCCCTTCCAATTTAAAATTGGGAAGCTTATCTTATCAGCCCCTGCGTTGGCTTTGGACAACAAAGCCTATGATAACTCATTGAAACCTAATTTATGATTGAGTATGAGTGAATAATAAACATGAAGCAAGGTTTCATCTTGATTATCAACTATGAAGTCCCTTTTATCTTATCTAATAAAGAACTCAGCAAGCATAATTACCTTGCCTGGTTCAATACCCCTTTTCAGTATAACTTTGCCTTATTCCACTTCTGGGCACAACACAAAGAAAATGCCCAATTCAGTGGATGCGGGTTATGGTATCCCTTTCTACGCTGCTGACGAATGTTTTGATTAAGTCTGGTGAACAATGAGTGATTGACACTAAGATCACATTCCAAATCCCACATAATTGATTGTTGCACCTCTTAAGTATTGAGGACGTTAGCCCCTTGGAGCCTTGTGTATTGCCTGGGATACTAGACTCATCCTGCCAGAGGCCTACTGCCATTCTATTGGGAAACCTCACCAGCAAGGACATGGTTATACAAAAACACCAAGAGATTGGCAGAGGCTTCCTAATCCCAGTGGAGGACATTGTACATATCCACTCCGTTAGCTCTATAGCAGATTTAGGCTTATTCTTAGACAGCTTGGTGTGTACCTTGCCCTAATTTTCATATTTCAGATAAGCTGACCACAGAGGAGTTAGAAAGAGTCCATACCTTGCTAGAAGAATATAGTGACATATTCTACAAATCAGAAATTGACTATGGCCACATGAAGGGCTGGTGCCTCTCCATTGATGTGGGTGATGCCCGCCCTATTAGATCCAAGCCTTATTGCAAGTCATAGGTGGAGGAATAGCAAATGAGGACGAGGCACCAGCAGTTATTAGATGCATGGTTACTTGTTCCTTCACAAAGCCCTTGGTTTTCCCCCTTCTTGTTAATTAAAAATAAAAACGGAGGTCATTGGATATTCATGGAATACCATAAGTTAAATAACCTCACAAAGAAGGATAGCTATCCTATCCCCTGCATTTATGATGGCCTGGCCCACTATCTGGCTCTAACTTCATCTTCGCTATGGACTTGGCCAGTAACTATTGGCAAAGGAACCTTTCTCCTCAAGACCAAGAGAAATGTGCTCTTATTTGTAGTAAGGGTCTGTAAGGATAGGTTAGCTTAAGGTAATAGTACCTCTGAAGCATACCAAAATGGATGGAATAAAATGTCCTGCAGAGAGTAGATAGCGGGGAGAGCCGGGAATCCTAAACATAGAGGCCAGTAAGTTGCTATAAGCTTTGAAATAGGTGACGAGGGACCTATTGTACTAATATCGGTGATTGAGAGGTTGATGGCTGGAGAGGAGCTTGCTAAACAGAGGCTTTAGAAATAAGCAAAATCAATAACAAGTGGAGGAAAAAACGTAACTTTATTTAGTGAAAGGAGCGGATATTTATAGGCTGTGTTTTCATCCTAATTCTTTCAGTGCACTGACGTCCTCCACTGGCAAGATCTTCAGCACCCTGATGTTGATCAGGGGGGAGTCAACGGCAGGCTTTCTTTTTACAACTTGATTAGGTGACGGAGAATAATGCTCCGTTGAATTGAGAGGAAATTTTGGAGAGGTATCAGAGGTAGGGAAATTAGAGTGGGGCTGAGTGGAAGCAGTTCGAATCCCAACAACACCACCCTCAAGATCTTGCTGAGGGGGAAGGTACTTGCGCAGAAAACAGTTACAGACGTGTTAAACTTCAGTGCCAGTATCAGTAGCACAATAGTTATTCAGGCCCCCTACGGTGTATCACCCAATAAGGACTAGACCAAGTGGTGGCAAGCTTGTGGTTCCTACCCCAAGGGCGATGTTGGTATATTAAGAAAAATCTCCTAAAGATTATTCAGGGAGCATAGGTTGGCGCTTATTGGCTTAAACCCTTCTCTAAAATCGGTATTTTTATAGATTCATTAGCCATAGCATGAAGACGTATGACCTCATCAGTTAACCGTCACAGGGTAATCTCTACATTGCTTAGATTAGCTGATTGGATGATAGGATGAAGGCTGGAAGGCAAAAGTGGCTCCCATCCATATAGGGCTTAAAAAGGGGACATCTTGATTATTTAGTGATAGCTAACTCAATAGGCCAATAAGGCGTTAGGGAGACAATCATTCCAATGCACAGGGTCCAAAGCAGCCAACCTTCTTAGAATGTAAATTAAGGTACCATTAGTACGCTATACCGCGCCAATGGTGGTGGGGTAATATAGTGTCGTGAAATGATGCTTTATACCTAGTAGAGAAGTTAAATCATAAACTATAGAAGAGATAGATTCGTGCCATTGTCCAATAAGAGTATCTGTGGGCAACTGTGTCAGGAGACTACTTGTCAGTACAGGAAGAGGGTAGTAGCTCTGGAAGTAGCTGAGGAACTGAGGTGGCCTCAATCCACTTTGTTAAGTGATCAATGGCAAGGATAATATAGCGATGGTCATAGACAGCCACAGGCAATGGCCCTACAACATTGATGCTAACAGTATCAAAAGGGGCCCCAGGGGCTACAAGCTCAAATTTAAAGCGTGGATTGGACTTGTCCTGGGAATGGCAGTTTAATCAAGTATCCAAAACATCATGAATTGACTCAGCCATATTCTCCCAGTATCATCTGGTTTTTAGCCACTCAAGAGTTTTCTTTATAGCTCCATGTCCAAGGGTTTTATGGGCCTCCATGATAGTTTTAATACAGCAAAGGGCGGAGATAGGGCAGAAAAGAGGTGCCAACCTGTTTTACTAAAACACCATCGACAATTTTAGTGTTAGCAGCCATTTTCTTTAATTGGGCTTGAACGTCTGGATATCCTTGAGGCCACAACCCAGGGTGAGGGAGAAGTCAAAAAGTCAATCCTCTTCAGTAATAGTTACATGTAGAATAGGGAGGCGGGATAACCCATCTGTATTTTTATGAATGGAGATGGATCTGTAAACTATAGAAAAATCATAATTTTGGAGCCTGAAGGACCAAAGAGTTAACCTCCCATCAGGATCTTTCTTTGACAAAGCCAACAGAGGGAGGAATGATTAATAATATTTGTATAATTACCATACAAATAGTTGTTGAAGTGTTTTATAGCAAGTAAAACTGCCAGGCACTCACATTCAGTTGCTGAGTAATTCTGCTCTGCCTTGGTTAACGTCTTGTTAAAAATAAGCACCCAGATGGTCAACTTGGTCTTTGTCTAACTGGGAACGGATAGCGCCTACAGCGGTGTAACTGTCATCAGTGAAGAGAACAAAAGGTTACTTCAAGTTAGGATGTATTAAGACGGGGCCAAAAACAAGGCAGTGCATAGGGAATCAAAGGACTGTTGCAGTTCTGGGCTTCAAAAGAAGGGCACATTTTTGTGTAGGAGTTCAACTAAGGGCTTGGAAAGGTCATCGAAGTGAGAAATAAACTGGTGATAGTAGCCCACCATTCCCTGAAAGACTTGGACGTTTCATGATTTTTTGGAGTGGGCATGCGTTTGAAGGCAGAGACCTTATCTGGGATGGGGAGGATACCTTTCCGCGTCACCTTGTGTCATAAAATTCCATTTCTCGTTCAAAAAAATTACATTTAGAAGGTTTCAGTTTCAAGGAGGACTCCTGTAGCCGCTGGAATACATGTCAAAGATAATAAAGATGAGCAGTAAAAGTTTAGGAGAAGATGGTGACATCATTGAGTTAGACTAACACACACATGAGTTTAAGGTCCCCAAACAACTGGTCCATAGCCCGTTGGAAGGTGACAGGGGCGTTGCATAACCCCTGTGGCATACGGGTGGGCTCAACAAACCCCTCATGAGAGATGAGGGAACACTTGGAACGATCCTCAGTGGAAAGATCAATCTGCCAGTAGCAGCTAGCCATGTCCATTACAGAAAAATATTGTGATCCAGATAAGGATTACAAGGAGTCATCAACGCAGGGCAAAGGTTAGCTGTCATTATGCATAGTAGAATTCAATTATCAATAGTCCATAACAACATGGTGGCTCCCGTTCTTTTTCTTAATATACAGGAGAGGGGAAGACCAGGGACTACACAAGGGTTGAAGGAGGCCAGCATCAAGCAATTGCTTTAATTTGAGGTTAGCCTGGGCTTCTTCATTTTTCATTTTTTTGATAGGGTTGAGAGCAAAAAGGAGAATAATCTCCAATATCACCCTGATTTTCTACGCCTTGAATATGTCCCTATTTGTGGGGGCTAGAGAAGAAAAATCCAAATACTCATCAATCAAAGCCTTGGCCCTATTTTTGCTCAGCCAAAAAATCGGAACTAATTTGTATGAGCACTGCAGCAATGACAGGGGGCTCATCTAAACCAAAAATACGAAGGGTCCCAATGCCATGAACCTCCATCACCTGGTCATAAGGCAAGAGGCGGACATAAGCGATAGGTTGATTCATCTCAATGACTTTAGGAGACTGAGAGAGGTTGGCAAGAAGAACAGTGACAGTGCCTTGGTAAAAGGGATCTAAAACCTCTGGACAGGGGAGAGCTTAAATACAGATGGGTTAGTAAACTTCAAATCTTGAGTAAATGATCAGGAGGGGGAACTAACTGGATTCCAAGTCCACCTAAATTTAGGCCTGCAGAGGCATGGTAAAGTTGTGGGGAGAATGTAAAGGCATCCCCTCCTCAGCCTCAACCATGGGAGGGGGCAACTTAACTTTGGACCCCAACACATGATATTCTAAATGCTCAACTGAAGCAGGAGACTCAATTAATCATGTCCTCAACTTCCGCTTCCCTTTTTTCCTTAAGAGCAGAAATTTAAAGTAATGGAAAACAGTACCCTAATATAGAAATAAAGTTAGCCTTAAACTTAATAATAGCAGCGTGTTCCATAAGGAACCCAGTGCCTAATAGGAGGTCGTAGCTATTATTACTCAGGGCTACAGCAGGGATAGAGAGCTGTAGGCCACCTAGCCTTAGGGGCAAAGTGGTAGTAAGCACTTATAGCTCGAGCATATGCAGTACCATCTGTCCCATAATCTAATGAATGGTTAAGATCAGTCTGAATCTTAATTTATCCTATAAGTTTAGAAGAGATAATGTTAATCAAAAAAGCTAGAGTTAACAATAGTGAGAACCTTTACTTTGTGGACCACCGCTTCAATACAGGTTACCATCACTCTCCACTGGGCTGGAATAGAATATATAGCTGCAGGGGCCGGCTTAGAAAGAGGATAAGAAGAAATATCGCTAGGTTTATTATCAATGGAAGGCTCAATAGGGGTTTCCTCTTCAGAAGCACTAGGGCCAATAAGGTCAGCAGTAATGGTATGAACTGATTGTTTTTGAGGCACAGTAAAGTTGTAAGCATAGGGAGCCTCTTGCCCTATGCTGACCCTCTTTTGCTTTTTATTCGGCCATTTTTGTCCAACAATGCTGAATGGTGTGGTAGCAACGGCCACAATAGGTGCAGTTGGGTCAAGCTCGATTTTTCACAGACTCATTGTTGAACACCACATGAATTTGAGAACGTGAGGCTGTAGTGGAAGCATGAGCGGCAGTAACTACAGAAGTGGGAATTTCAAGAAGGGCCTCCTTAATATCTAAAATAGAAGTGAAGTTTTATTTTACTGAAATCACGTGAAGATGGAGCTGCGGGTTGAACTCTAAAGCGGACAGGATGGCAACAACTGCATCATCAAGTGTTAGGCGGTTATTAGTTACTAACGCTTGAGACTCATTGTATAATTGAGCAGCAAATTAGAGGTGATTTGCCACGTCTTAACTTAACACTAATAAAGGCATGTATCTGATTTGCCAAGATGAGATAACAACCAAACTATTTACTAAACGCGGCCTTCACCTCAGCCCAAGTACTGAATTGCATGAGGTGGGGTACCATAATTTCTTGATTGGATATACTTAGGCAAGAGGGTAAGTATTTAACTTTTTGGCAATTAGGAGCCTCCTCCATTGTGTTCTCAAAAATATATAGATATGAAGCAATACTTGTTTCCCCTGGGGTGAACTTGTCCTTAAAAGAAGGTTTATCTTTAGCTTCATGGGAGCTGAAATAACATTAATTCCCACTGTGATAGTTTTATTAATTTTGGATAGCTCTAATTTGGAAGGAGACACAGGATTTCAATTTAAACCAGCTTGTTGTCAAAAAATGTTCAGATAAACTTGATTAGCCCCAATTTGGGCAATTAGGATATTGGTAGACGCTTTTTGTTAAAATTTGTTGCATAATGATTCCACTTTGACACGTTGATTTTGATTAAGGATCAGAGCTCATGATTGTCTTACTCCAACCTAATAATATTTTCTTTTGATGAGTTGAATCTGCAGTGAAGGAATCATAAAGATGATAATTGTTGTCTAACCCTTCCTTAATAGCATTGACAGTATGGTTTGGATCAATAGGTTTTCCAGCGCGATATAGCCAACAGCTTCAAGAAATTTTCAAGGTCTTGTTCAAGATCAAGAAGGCGGCTGTTTAGGGATGGATCCTCTGGAGGGGAAGGTAAATGAACAGTTGGACTGAGGGGACCAGGAGGACCAGGTTGCTCAGGAAGGCCAGGAAGCCCAGGGGTTCCACGAGGACAGGATGCCCATAGCCAGGGGGGCCAGTTGGCCCAGATGGTCCTTCACCCCATCATGATCAGGGGGCCCCATCACCCCTGCAGAACTAATTTATCCCCACTCCCCTGGGGAGCCTGTGGGACCCACAGGGCAGGAGGCCCTGGAATTCCGGGCATGCCTGAGCATTAAACGCTGGTTGGAGTGCTGATTCAATCTGGTTCATTCATTCTATAGTTTGTTTGGTAAAAGCACTAAGGAGGCTGGCGAGATTGGTAATGGCTTGTTGCAACTGACTCTCAATAATCGTGGTGATCTCAGTAAATCAGTTAGCTACTTCCTCACAAAATAAGGCTAGCCACTGCTATGTCCAGTTGCATGAGTTGGTTTTGAATATAGATAAGTTGGTTGCGAGTTTCAAGAATGGCCTCACAGTTATACCTTATGACTGAAGAAGTTGGGTTGTAGAATTTCTAAAAAAGATAGGAGTGTAATTCTTGTGACAAGATAAACTGTCTCAAGATTTCCTGATGGTGGATTCCTTCATTTGAACTAGATGATGAATGGCTGGGTGCATAAAATGTCACAAATATTGCTCTGTGCGAGATATTCCTACCTCAGATCTGGATAAGGTGGCAGATTCATATAGAGATTGCATACTATCAGGAAATTCAGATGCTAGAGTTATGATGGGAGCGATTTCCGTGGAAAAGAGAACATAAAAGTATCTGATTAATATTATCAGCAACACCTGTAGGGTGAAAACAATAGTTCTGGGGTTCAAGTGTTGTAGTAAAAATTGAGCGTAGCATGGAATTGCATAAAATTGGGTTCATTGTTCTTGGGGTCGCGGTTTCCATTGAAAGCTATTCATTGAGTGACGCTGGATTTTTGGTAAGTGGCCATGTAGAGTCTTGCCGGGAATCATCCATTGTGAATATATTTATTCACCAGGTAGCTTGGGAGAGTCCCTGGCAGGGAGCACCAATTATTTTGTCAGGATAGGGTAGCTGAGAGTAATAGTTCCTTCAAAGCATACCAAATGGATGGGATAAAATGTCCCGCAGAGAGTAGATAGCAGGGCGATCCAGGAATCCTAAACATAGGGGTCATTAAGTTGCTATAAGCTTTGAAATAGGTGACGAGGGACCTATTGTACTAAAACTAAATTGTGAGGTTGATGGCCGGAGAGGAGCTTGCTAAACAGTGGCTATAGAAATAAGCAAAATGAAGAACGTATTAGAGAAAAAACTGTAACTTTATTTAGTGAAAAGAGCGGTTATTTATAGGCTGTGTTTTTATCCTAGTTCTTTCAGGGTACCAACGTCCTCCACTGGCAAGATCTTCAGCACACTGATGTTGATTGGGGGAGTCGATTGCAGGCTTTCCTTTTACAAATTGATTAGGTGACAGAGAATAATACTCCGTTGAAGTGAGAGGAAATTTTGGAGAGGTATCAGAGGTAGTAAAATTAGAGTGGGGCTGAGTGGAAGCAGGTCAAATTCCAACAGGGTCTCTTCCAACCCACACGATTACCCCAAGGGTTGTACAATGCACCTGCAGCTTTCCATCATGCGATATATCATATTTTGCAGGACTTAAAGTTGACTTGTGTCATCGTCTATCTTGATAACATCACTTTGTTCTCAAAAACCTTCCATGATCATCTTGGCCATCTGAGGGAGGTGTTTTAACGGTTATGTAAGTCAAATCTTAAGTTATAACCCTCAAAATGTACCTTCTACAAAAGGAAATTGTATTTCCTTGGACACTCCATTTCTCAAGAGGGAATTTAACACATACAAGATAAGGTTGAAGATATTTCAAAATGCCTCCCCCTAAAATCTATGAGATATTCAGGTATTCTAGGAATGATGGGATATTACCATCAGTTTATCCCCAAGTTCGCTTAGCTCAGCGAACCCCTCATTCACCTATTGGCTAAGAGCACCCCTTTCTATTGTTTGCCAAACAAAAAAATCAAATTTAAGATGTTGAAACAGCTTTTACAACAACGTCCTATCCTGAGATATCCCAATTACATAAACCATTTATCTTGTTTACTGACGCCTCAAACTATGCTGTTAGGGATATCTTAGCTCAATTGGATGAAAATGGCGTTGATCATCTGGTCTCCTATTTCATTAAAATGCTCTCAAAAGCGGAATGCAACTATAGCGTTACAGAGAAGGAGTGCCTTGACGTTTTTTTGGCTTTAAAGCGCCACCGCCCTTTCCTATATGGGACCACCTTCACTGTAGTTATGGACCACGCTTCATTGAAGTGGTTAAAGATATGAAGGATCCTAATGGCTGGTTAGCTCCCTGGGCTCTTAAGCTCCAGCATTATTAAATGAAGGTTAAACCCCATGCTGGGATTTCTCACATGAATGTTGATGGGTTGACTCAGCTGCCAGTCTTTCACTTGGATAATAGTAAGGCAGAGAGGTTACATGCTCTCTTAATGACCAAAATGAATGGGAGGATGGAGATGAGCCTGTCCAGAAGATGTTTTTCTGACACTCCCATAATAACAAAGTGGAAAATGGGAACTGTATATGCAGGTGGAGGCAAAATGGCTGCCTTACCTTTGGCCCTTGGAACGCATTTCTTCAATCCTAGAAGCTCGTTCATTCTAGGTTTTGGAGGGGCAAAGAAAACTTATGAGTTGATTAACAATTGAGTTTATTTAGATGGAATACTAGAATCTATTATTGACATCTTGGAATCCTGCCTTACGTGTAAGAAGCAATCCAGTTCAAGACTAGGTATCAGTATCAATCAACTACCCCTCAACAACCTTTCCACACCATCAGTATGGATGTAGTAGGTCCCCTCCCACAGACGACTAGTGGCAACTGATTAGTCCTTGTAGCCATCGACCAATTCACTAAGTGGGTTGAAGCCATGGCTATCTCTACCCAAACAGCCAAGTCCACGTCCACCTTTTCACATCAAAATATTTTCTCTCAACATGGCTGTCCTCAAGTACTACTCTGCGACAATGGTAAAAACTTCACCTCCAGAGTAGTAAAAATCCTAGCCACATCCATGGGGGCTCAACAAATTTTCTCAGCTCCGTACAATCCATCTACCAATGGGACTGTGGAGAGAGCAAATGGAATTTTGGTATCTATCCTAAAAAAATGGCTTCTTATGATCCACTTCACTGGGATCAATTCTTTCCCAGTGCCCTTATGGCTGACTGGATTTGTTATCACCAGATCTTGAAAATGTCCCCATTCTGTGCCTTGCATGGGCGGAAACCAAGAATACCTGCCCTCTTAGTCAAAGATGTATTCTCCTCTAAAGTTGAGAAACCTGAGAAAATCATGCGAAGATTGTCTCAGCACATCATCCAACTCCAATATGAGGCAATGACAAAATTAGTAAAAACGGTGACTAAAGAAGGGCAGACTGCCAATGAGCTCCAAACCCCCTGCCTACAATCCAAGTATCTGACATGGTATTGTACTACCATAGCCGCATCACCCCTAGAAGTAGTAAGCTTGGTTCAAAGTGGGAGGGTCCTTTTACCATTACCTATAAGCGAGGCAATGTTTACTCCATAAAATCCTTGGCTATAGGGAACACCATTAATTGGGTACTTAGATGCTTCCTACAGCCTTTATCTTTCACCAACATTCTTGAAGGGGGTGATGTTGGACATTTTCCATCTCAGCTGCAAAGGAATAATGTCTTGGGTCAAAATAAGCCAAAATGGGAAATTTTCAGCCAATTATGAGTTTGTGATGAACCCAAGAGCGATTTAAATAATAACAACAAATTCGTCGACTAAAAGACCCTGGGTGATTCTTGGTAGAACCCTGCAAATTGGTGTAACATGATTTCAAATAATACTTGGGTAACAACCATAATATCGAGCAGTCATATTACTCTGATCATGCAGCAGACCTTGGGGTGTCCATCAAATTGTACTCCCCCAGCCACAACCTGGTCCTTAATGCAACTAAATGGGGATCACCCCCTTTTATAGGCGTAGTGGGGGTCCCCAAGGTAAAATAATTTCCTCTTATGGGGATTGGCTGAAGAACACTAAAGAGTTACCACATGGGTATGTAATGCCAGCCATTAATTCCCCATCTGTCATTCAGCCAAGGCGAAAAAAGTATTCTGAGCTTTGATAGGCTGCTTTTTCATTTTTCCTTATTTGATTATTCTAAGCTATTCTAAAACTATTATTGAATTACCCTTAATCTTTGATACAGTTTAAATACTGATCAGTTGGGTATTAGGGTGATTGTTACCTGTTTTTCCCCATTTTACTAATAAAAATATAAAACTCAAGTTTTTAGTAATTATTTTAAAAATTTATTAAAAACTTTGTGGAATACAGTGGCTTAAGCACCAGCAAGCACAACCAAGATGGATTCATGCAGGATAAAAATTGGTATCCAGCAAAGTTAAGTTGATTAAGCCAGTTTTGGGCAAAGAAATCCCCACCGCTGTTCTCCTTTTTTGCCATTAGTCAAGGGCCTGTACCTGATAGATATAAGAACAATAAACCTTTTCCCACACTTAATGGGACTGGCCAAATGTGGACTGGTCATTGGCACACCCTGCCATCCACTAGATAAAGTGCACCAATCTGCCAAGTGGAATCACATTGGGAGGTAAAACTTGGTGGTAAAATTTGAGCCTAAGCTAACTGGCCAGGCTGAGATTAATCCTGCATCATAAAATGTTAAAAATGTTGATCCACCATAGTAAAATTGCATAACTATTCCTGAAAGTGAATTTAAGTATTTAATTTCTTATTTTTTGGTGCGCTTATAAGGCAGCAGACCCTGACTGTTTCCATTGATGCTCCTTTTTTCCTCTCCACTATTTAGTTCCAATATAAATGATCCTTAAAAATTAATTTAATTTGTGAATTTTAGCAGTCTGCCACACATTAAATGATTATGATTGCAAATTTTAGAGATTTCAGGCTGGTAATTGCATCTGCCTTATTACTGTTTCATCCCACAATGTGGATGGTTATACTGGAGGTATTCTTGCTGATGTTCTAGTGTTCATTCACACTGAGTTCCAGGAAGTCTTACTATTATCAGCACGCATGAAGACATAATGAAGTGTCAAAGTCTCATCTTTTCTATTCTGCCTTAATGGCGAGGTGTTGCGTTGGTTTGTTGTATAACGGAAGGTTCAACCTTTGGTTATGGTGGAATCTTCCAAGAGGATAGCCCATAAATGAGATCAAAGTTATTATGCCGTAGTTAGAACAAATCTCCTGCCTCATACACTGGGAGGCTCTAACTCTGGGCCAAGTGTAAGAGGACCCAGGTTTCTCTTTTTCCTCAAGTTGTCTGAGAGGAACAGGTTTCAAGAGTGGGGTGTTGTTTGTTCCTGTGGTCACTGATATTCCCCTCCATCCTGCCGTTGTAGGTACTGGTCATAGAATTCTTGAGGTCAACTCTAAAATTTCTGAGGAGCAGATGTATTTGAATCCGTTGGTCTCATTGTTGTCCATGGCAAAATTGGTGGAGCTAGGGTATGTTCAGATGGTTGTAATCAGGCTTCTTTACCTGAGGATGTCCTGGCAGATGGTTTAGTGAATATTCTTCCCTCCCTATTACATCTCAAAGAATGGGTAATAAACAAGATCAGAATTTCTTTCTGTTACCTGTTAAGATTCAGTTAGCTCTCATATGGTCTCAGTTGAGTTCTCTTGGAGATGGGATCTGCTGGGAAATTTATGAGCTTGCAAGTCCTCAGGAGTTAAATCTCAAGCTTGACATAGGTTCATCAAGTTTGAGTGCATCTGTCGGAATTTTAAGGAAGATGGATTTCTCCAATGATTTTTTATTGTTTGGGATGAAATAGGCCAATCACCTTGAAATGGCTTATTGACTGGATTTCATGAAATTTAGTATGATCACTGATAGTTGCTCCCCAATTTGGTTGAGTCAAATCTAGTATTCCGCCGAGATTGGAAGTTAGGGTTGGTCAGGGCCAATCAATGGCCCCAATTTGGTATTTAGATCAATGATGACTAGTAGCCGGGATGATCCATTTATAATAACAAAGTAATGTAAGCAAAAATTGGCAATCCTGAGCTCAAAGCATCCAAGGATGTTTCCAGCTCCTCATATATAAAAAGACTATCGCCTAAAAAAGAAAATTTCCTGAATATTCAACTATGACGAGTTAAGATTGTTATCAATAAGAGGCTGAGATTTCCTGAGTCTACCCTAGCAACCAAAGCGGTTTCTGGCACATAACAATCAACTTGAAGGCCAAATAAAAATTTGATGTTTGTTTATATATACTCATTTATACAGCTCACTGATGACTCAAGGCCAAGGATGAGCCAAAACTAGTTTTGGACATCGGGAAGGAGAGGGTGAGAGGGTTGACGCCAGGAAAGAGAGAAGCACAGTGTGAGAGAATGAGAAAGGGGTTGGTTGGAAGAACCAGCGATAAGCCAATAGGTTGGCAATGGGAGTAGTAGCCCTTTTGTACATATTAATACCTGGCGCTTCCCTTTCAATAAACATCCACTCTTTCCTCAATCTTCCCTTTTTTATAAGTTTATATCTGTGCTTGTTGTTTGGGGTTGTTCTGGGAGATCCCCAAATGGCGCTGGTGACATGTCAAGGGATCTGCTGGTGCTGCTGGCCCCATCACCCAAAGAAAAAATGGCAAGGGCTGATTAGTCTTCATACTGGTTGGCATGTCGACAAATAAAGCCCTCAGTCAATTTTATGACAGCATCATCAGCCTCAATCACTTACCACACGGTGAGATAGCCTGTACCATTCTCAGTTCATGGGTTTGATTTCTGCAATCAGTTCACCGCTGTGATGGATTTTTCCCTATTACCCTTATGTTGATTGGTGGCAGTAGTAACAGGTTAATTTCATTGTTAAAGAAATCATTGTGAAGACTGATTGTTGATATAGGGCTGAGTTTGATGAGGAGAAAATGACCAAGTTTTCAGCCTTGCCTACCTGAAGCAAGCCCTGTACCAACACTGGGTAAGAGCAAGATATTCTTGAGTTGATCCTGGGGGTGCACATAATGGTCATATGAGCGTTACATCCACAGTGTTAAGAATGCTACAGTATATTAAGAATTACAGTGGGTCACTGTTTTTAATTAGAGAAAGGGAATTTGAGTCACGTTTGGTCTATCATATTTCTTAATTGGGTAAAATGAAACTCCAATCAATTACTCAACTGTGAACCTATTTGAGCTATAGTATGAAAAAGGGATGGAAAGTTAGTTTTATTAGTTGAATGGGTGCAGTGTATCGCCTAATGGAAAAAGATTCACCTTCAATTGTTTAAATGTAAGTTTACAAAGACAAAAAGCCCTTTGTTGGTCATCTTGTTATTTTAAAGTAAAGAACTAATTTATATATAGTTTATCTTATGTTACCCTTTGCAACCCTTTTAGGTTACATTAACTTGGGGGTTTCCTGGGGGCTAATTTGTTTTCTATGAGGGTGTTGACACCATACTAGGTGGTATTAAGGTGTGGGTATTAATAGCTACTCATGAAGAGTTAGAGACACTTTCTTGACATTAGACGACCAACCCTAATTTTATAATTGTGTTGATTTTTTGTGTGGGATGCATCTTTCCAAGGTGATTGAGTGTGTGAGTTGGTTGCTGTGGGCATTAGCTTTCTTCCCACGGCATTATCATTTGTTTGTGGTGAAGTCCCAACTTGGCGTTTCCTTTTTATACTGCCTGTGGGAGGGCACCTGCCCTCCCTGCAAGTTCTAGTGATTATGGACTGTGTGAGGTTCAGCTAATTAGCTTCAATTATTTTAAAAGTATTGTTTGATTCTAATAAAACCCACCTACAATTGACCTCTTAGGTTGGGGAAGGTTTATGTTGGGTTCCTCCCAATGCCTTTGACTGAGAAATAGAAGGTTTTAAACTCCTTCTAGAAATGGGACAACCTGTGTTCCATTATTTTCGAATCTTCCATTGGTTCTGTGCACCCAGTCAGTTGTGCTATTTTGGGAGGTTTATTTATCTATGTCTTTTGGCCAGGTCCACGATCTATTTTGTCTTGAAATCTTTAAAACATCTTTTTCCAGAAGCATAATGAGCCCATATGTAAGCACTCAGGTATGGTGAGCTCCACTCGCCTCCTCCAAAACTTATAATTGTCTCCATTCTTTGTAAATTCCCCACCCCAACCAAAGGGGGTTCATCAAGTCTTCTGCATATGTTTCACTGGATGCTACCCCTATAAAGACCGCTTTTGGACATTAAAGCCCTTTTGCAAAGATATGCTTCATTGGCTTCAATCTCTTCCTTTTTTTGAGCATTGAAGGGTAGACTGGTTTACTCCCAAATTTCTAAGTCAAAAATATATCTCAAATTTCGCCGCAGTTGTTTACCTTCAACTACCCCTATAGATCAGCCTCAGGGAGCCTAATTCTCATTTATAAAATCGTGGCCTCTTCTAGACCATGTAACGGTCAGGTTAAACCAATCAATACATTTTGACTTGAGATTTGGAAATCCAAATCTCAAGTCAAAACGCTATTCTTGGTTTTTGAGGCTTATGCTGGTCTTGGCGCTGAGCTGTGCCTCTCACAAGCTATTCTTTACGCTCTTAAGGACCTAAATAGTAGTGTGGAAGGGGCTCCCTGGAAGGGTAACCTTAAAAGGTCAGGCCCACATGATTCTGAACTCAGTTCAGAATTTTCTTCTCCATTTCCTGCCTTCTCGTGGGTCTCCCTGGTGGCCACAGGGCCGCCCTTGCCTTGTATTACCAGATATCCCATGATAAACCGAGATTTTATACCCATAACAAAAAGAGTTTTTTTAGGGCTTTTCTCATCAAAAAAACTTGGGTTTTTGTAATTTTTTGAGTTTTTTCTATGTGTTGTTCATGGTGCCATTATAATACCAGGATTAAATTTGTCCACATGTTTTTTTAAATAAAGAAATCAAAGTTTATTTTGGAGTCAAATCCTCACTTACCTGTGTTGTCTTTTCTCATTTTTCGAATTTTACTAGATCTGAGGTTGAATTGGGGAGTATGATGAATCAAAACATCTACCTTAAGGAACCTAATATCAGAAAATTGTTTGGTGTCGAGTTTTCCACCATGGCAAGGTGGCGTTCAAAAACTAGGATGTTTTTGACCGTTACATTATTCTGAACTCTCTGTGCTTTTAGCAAACCACCAGATCCCCAGTTTGGTATGACCTCAGTGGACACTTCAGGTAGTAGTTGTCAAGTAACCAGAACTAAAGGGGAGCCAGTGACCGATGGCCAACCCTGGAACCAAGGTCATGGTGGGCGTTTATAATGATGAGGCCTCCTCTCACAAAAGTTTGAAGGTCACCAAGGGAACCTGGCCCAGAAGGTTTACTCATTATTTTTCAGCCCATTTGTGTGGGGGCATCCATCTGGTCACGCTGGACTATGACCCCTATTCAGGGAGTGCATCCCAGCCAAGTGCCAGGTGTGCTCCCCTGCATTAGGTGGACTGATTCCAGCATCCCAGTCCCAGATTACGTTTTCAGGTTTCCATCACTTTGAGGGATCCAGGTTTAGTCCAGAGAAATTTTCTTGGGGCTCAAATAACTCACCTCAATAAGCCCTCATGGCGGAAGACTATGTTTGGAAGCTACTCTTTTTGTGGGGGCTTCCCTTTAGCAGGGGTTGATGTGATGATATGGTTAGCCTGATTGTCCCATTTTGACTCAAAATTTGGATTCCAAATCCTGAGTCAAAACGCCTGGGATTTCTGGCTGAAGTCATTGTTGGGATTTATGCCCATATTCCCAGCCTGCTAGATTACCTGGTATTGCAAGAGGAAAATTCCTTAAGGCGAAGTGAACCAGAGATTGGTTGGCCTAAGTCTGGGAGGAACAACGTTTGGGGGATCTTAGATATTCGCCTGGTTGTATCCATCAGGGAACAATCTGGATGAATACCTAAGATCTCATTGGGTGGAGTAGCCAACGAAATAGGGGCATCTGACAATGATTAACTATCAGGTGTACCAATTGGGATTGGTCAGGTTTCATCACCAACTGATTGAGAATGAATAGCGAGTTGCAAGGCGTGTGATGCCACCTGCAACTAGCAAATCATTGGTTAGTAAAGTGACCTGCCATAATGGGTAATAAGTCCCATTACCTAAGCAGGTCGCTAGCCAATTATGGTTGGTTCACTTGGATTGAGAAGAAAACGTTAAGGACACGTTTTCTGACTCTTTCCGTTTGAGGTCTCAAGGATGTCCAATGACGGAATCCTAGCAAGGATGGGAAAGACCATCGCTGCTGAGATGAGGAAGGGTGATTCAGTGGCAACGGCTGCCATTTCATCAAAGAGGTATCAACTGAGGGTTAGACAGCTGAATCCCCTACTATATAATTCCCTAGGATTTACTATAATAAAAAACCTCAAAAACCTCAAAAATTTCAGAATAAAAACCTTATTTTAAGATAACAAGTACTTTACAGTAATATTATCAATTCAATGTATAGTTAGACTATCAGCTTCTATTGTGTCGTTCTATCTCAATGATATTATTGAATAAGGCAATAATTGGAAGACTCTCAGAGAGAAGATTAAAGATCTGAGCAGGGATATAGAGATTAAGGAACCACAATCAGGGATAGCTGCCAACTGTGTGTTGGGCCGAGAGAGACTGTCATCGGGTATCTTAACAAAGATTGGGTGGACAAGAGTATAGGGAACAAACTCCTACGAGTATGACTTCAAGAGTATTCAATCAGAAATACTGGCTGAGCGATGAACCCAAATAATAGTTCAATCTCAACTATGGATAATAGTCTCCATACTATCATTGATTGATACATTCTACACTTCGCGACAAAGTGCACAAGGAGATCAAACCTGTGCAGTAAAAAGGTTACTGGGTTGATGGCCAATAATTAATTCTAAGTAAATTTTTACAAGTTGGTGCTCACTGCAGGGGTAGTTAAGTAAAGAATCTATTATAATGTCATATAAAGAAGAAATACACAAGCTGTGGACTGAGATTGCCACTGTGAATCATAATTTCATAAACTCAGTGGACCATTGGGAGTTTGCAGACTTGGAAGAATGAGTAGCCAAGGTGGAGGAAGGAGTAGAAAATGTAGCCAACTTTGGGAATGAGTTACTCGCCAAAGTAAACTTGTTGAAGAAGAAAGAAGGGGACCTCATTTGAGAGGTCCTATTCATGAAAATGGAGCGAGAAGCAGATTGCGTTCATTTAAGAAAGTTCAGTGCATATATCAAAAATTAATCAAGCAAGTGGAGGAACTGAAAGCTCACAGATTTGCTTGTGAGCCCAATATGGCCAGTGATGCTGAAGAGAGAATTCCTCGCACAATACTTGGGAAGTCAAATACCCCAAGGAATATGCAGCCTGCTTAAAAGGCCATTTTGGAGTTAATACCCAAAGTCACTCCACTTTTAAGCCAAGTAGCCAAACTGAGAGTATCGGCCAGAAATGACTCGTAGGAATTTAGGGCAATGCTGAAATTGCCAACATTCCATTTGGATAACGCCCCAGTGTTTTTCTGACTGTTTGATATGACTATGAATGGCTATGGAGATCATCAAAATGCGTTGACGGTCATGAACTGCCTAGACATCAACTGTCAAAACTTAGTGTTGCCCCACCTGTAGGGGGACAGCTGGTTGTATGCAGAGGCAAAGGCGGCCATCATGAAGGAGTTTGAGAGTCCAACCCACATGTCGTAATGCAAGTAAGAATTTATGGGAATTCAATTCCATAAAGATTAGTCTCTTTCTAGCTTCGCGGATTGATTTTTCAGGAGTTGCAGATCCTGGCTGGAGCGCAAGTATTGGACAACTTTGATGCTAGAATCTCTTTGCAAGTGGCCTTTGTCCCTATAGTGATTTGCATTGTATGATGTCTTCTGTGTTTGCAATAAGATAACTACCTCAAAAATTTAGACAACCTGAAGATTTTGGGAGCGACGTTTGATGCCCCAAATAGAAGCTCTAAGTCAAATCTGGTATGAATCTGAATCCCACAAGGGAAACAAAGGAGTAAAAGAGGCTACCAATCAAACTGTGTCAGGAAATAAGTTTGAAGAATTCAGATGGTTAAGCAAGAAAGAGAAGGTCTGCTATCAGTGTGGCTGGAAAGGACATTTTGACGTACACTTCAAAAAGCTGAAGGATCAGATTAACTTGGTCCAGGCCAAGGAGACAGCAGCTGCCAAGGATTCGGGATAAGGGCCCGCTTCCTAGACAAGGAATAGTCTAGAGCAGAATAGAAACCTGTTCCTCCTGATATTATGAATGAAGAAATAGATATTAGCGATCTGTTCATAGATGACGAGCAGGATCAGCTATACCAAGTGGTCAATATGGATGTGAATTCCATGACCCAGATCAGAAGTGAAGAGAATTGACCCTGAGATAATTCAGGAAGTTGCCCGGCTGTACTCCCAACAACTGGTGGAGAAGATTCAAACCACCGAAAATCCTGAAGAGTTATCAGATGTTTGTTTAGATGAGGCCAATCTGTCTATCCCCCTTGGCACGATAAAGGAATCATTTCCTGAATTATTGGCACAAATTATTCACACCCTAGATTCAGTTAATAATGCCACCATTCACTCAGTAAATACTATATCACAATACTCTGAGTGTACATATATAAATACAAGTGAACCAAGTGAGGGTAAGGGCGATTGTCAACAGCAGAGCGCCCATCAATATTGTGTCAACCAAGCTGGTGAAGAGGATGAAGATCTCATCAGACTTGGAACACAAGAGAGAATTTGGAACAGTTGGGCTGAACACCACCATTTCCTGAAGAGCTTATAGTGCACTGCCACTACAATTCAGGTTGTTGGTGGTATCAGCGCCAGCCATAATTTTGGTGAACCAAAACTACAACATCCTGATCAGAATGGAGTTTCTGCGGAAGTACAGAGTTAAATGTAACTTTGAGGATAATATGTTGAACATCCTGGGTCAGATGTTACATTGTTATACTAGAAGGACGGTTAAGCTCCGTTGAATCAGAGAAATAACTTCATTAATCTGATACACAATGACAGAATTGTAACAATTCAATAACAATTAGTTGGTAGGAAGTGACGTGAGATGCCAGCAGAAATCCTAGAAAACTGGGGAATTCCATTAAGGATCAAGAAAGAGAGGACCATACTGCCAGATTGCAGATAATAGTCAACACAGGGTTGACTTTGGAGATTCATGAGCTGTTGTATGGGGAGGTCATAAGCCCCTGGATGAAGTTCAGAGTGGAGCCATAGGTGGCTCCTGGGATAATGATGCTGGGCCATGGAGAAATACGAGTTCTGGAAAATTTGAGTGGAAAACCAATGAAGATCAAGAGGAATCAAATTATCGCGTTTATTTATCTGATCCTGATGGCTGAATTGAGATGATTTCACGATTTTGGGTCTCTCAATGAAATGGGATTACTGGCTGGGGTAGCCAAAAGCATCAACCTATTTGTTGATCAAGAGCAGCTTGATGATCAGCCAGAAGGCCAGCAGGAGGAGGTGCTCGAATTATTTGAGAAACATTGGGAAGCGTTCGCTCAGGACAACCACAATTTGGGATTTACACGAGATGCAATCCACAAGGTTGACACCGGGGAAAATCTACCAATAAGGATGAGACTGATCCAAAGATTGAAAGCCACCGAAGTGGTAGTGGAAGATGAGATCAGCAAACTAGTGAAGCATGGGCTTCTAGTTTCGTTGTCAAGTCCCTGGGAGAGTCCAATTCTGACCATGAAGAAGAAGGATGGATTAAACCGGGTGGTGATTGACTACCAAAGGCTGAACAAAATTATGAAGAAGGATTCATATCCCCTACCAAGGATTGACAATGTACTAGATTGTTTAGGAGAAGCAAAGTATCTCTCTGCGATGGATCTAATCTCGGGATAATGGCAGATCAACTTGCCAGAAGAAGACCAAGAATAATGCCTGATTATTACCGTGCAGGGGTTATACCAGCCGACGAGGATGCCCCAGGGTCTCTGCAATGTGCCTGCGACGAACCAGAGGGCCATGGACGCGATATAAAGCGACCTGAAGTTGCCATGCGTCCTGGTATATCAAGACGATATCAATCTGTTTTGTAGAATGTTTACTGATCACTTGAACCACTTAGAAGAAGTTTTTAAGAGACTGTCCATGGCTAACCTGAAGATCAAGCCAAAGAAGTGCCACTTCTTCAAGAAAGAGTTGGAATACCTGGGATTTGTAATCAACTCAAGTGGATTGCAGCTGCAAGCCAAGAAGATAGCAGCTATAGAGCATATATCTGTATCAAAGAGTGTCCAAGACATCCAAGTATTCCTTGGGATGGTTGGATACAATAGAATATTTATTCAGGACTTCGCCTGAATAGCTGAGCCATTATTCCATTTATTAAAGGATCCAAAAAAATAATTCATATGGAATGAAGAGGCCCAGGACTCCTTCGATGAGTTATACCAGTATTTAATAGATTTGCTGATTCTGAAATATCCAAATTTTGATTGGGGTTTATAATTCAAACTGATGCTTCAATGATGGCAATTGGCGCCATACTGAGCCAAGTAGATGAACTTGGGGATGAACATCTGGTGGCGTATGAGAGCTGGACACTCTCAGCCACTGAGAGGAACTACACCATGACTGAGCGTGAATGCCTTGCAGTCATTTATGCATGTAAGCAGTTTTGGGTGTATGTCCATGGAATGCACTTTAAGGTGGTGATGGACCACTCTTTGATGCATTGGCTGCACAATCTATGAGAACTGTAAGGATGTCTCGACCAATGGGTACTTAAGCTTCAGGCTTATGATTATGGGATAGTCCACCAAGCAGGGGCTTCTCATCAGAGCGTGGATGGCTTATCACAGTTGCCAATGGTCCAGTTGGTATACCCGCAGGTAGATGAGTTATTCCAGAGAATGGTCGAAGGAAGAAATGGGGATGAGCCCCAAGAAATCCAAGGTGTGCTTCAGAAAGCGATGGAAAACACCAAGACTGTGGATGGACAAGTATTCAAGATGATCAATGGGAAGCGACTATTATTCCTAAAACAGTCAGAAATTGCAGCGATAGTACAAGCAGCTCACAAGGTTGTCGGGCATAAAGCTAAGGAAAACAACTGACCATATTTGCCAGTATTATTACTAGGAATCGATCAGCTATGATGTCTCATATTTATCTGGCTAGTGCATGGAGTGCCAGTTGCACAAACCACACAAGAATACAACTGGATACCAACTGGTTCGCCCTGGATTTGCCTGGCACACAGTGTCCATCAATGTGATGAGACCACTGATGATGAGCACAGGGGGAGTCAAGTACATCATAGTAGCCATCGACCATCTGATGAGATGGGTCAAAACAAAGGCCCATATTAGAGTAGATGCAACCAGTACTTCGAGATTCATCCTGAATCAAGTAGTATACTGGCATGGATGTCCACAGGTCCTGCTAAGTGACAATGGGACCAACTTCACATCTCATGTGATCCCAAGGGTAAATGAAATAATGGGGATCTGATGAGTCATGTCAGTACCATACTGGCTGGAGATGAAAGGACTGGTTTGAACAGGTTAATGGGATGCTGGCTGTGACACTGAGGAAGCTAGTCGCAGGGAGAACTTCCACATGGGGGAATGTACTGAGTTTGGTGATGTTCACCTACAACATTAGTCATCATATGGCGATGGGAAAGATGCTGTTTGAATTATTATACGGAAGAAAGGACACATTGCCGCCAATTTTATATTTGGTGGTGGAACCTACATTGGGGATGAGTACCGAGCAATACTTGAACTGATTGATGAGTATCCTGATCAATATGCAATTGCAAGCATTTGATACAACCTTGAAGAAAAGGATATGAGCAAAATCGATTGATGACAAAAACAAATGGCCTTAGAAGAATATTGAATTGGGGAAAGAGTCACCTATTGCAATATGCATGGTTTTGGATGAAAAAACAAATAAGATTTGTTATGGTCAGGTCCATTTGAAGTAATCGCCAAGATGACAATAAATTCTTACTCCATCTAGAATCTCTTGGATGGAAAAGTTGTAAATTGAGTCCACGCTAAGTATCTAAAGCGTTAGATTGATGTAAAAAACAAAAAGAGTTCCCAAAGGACCAATGAACCATTAAGTTGGTTTTGTCCTGATAATTAGGCCAAGTCTGAAAATAGACCTCTGAACTAATCTAGATGGTTAAGTCCGAAAAAGGACCTCTGAACCATGGAAAACTGGCAGGTTTTAGTACCCAGGACCCAGTTTGGGTGAAAAGATGGCCTCTGAACTGAAACAAGGTCAAAGCCTATAGAAAAAAAGAATAAAGATAAAAAATTGATAAAGATATTGGTAAATATATATATATAAGAACATTGATAAAAAGGCCGATATGTTTAAGTTTTTTTTGATTGTCCTCAGTATGGGGATGGTTCCGCCTATGTCACCTCTTGGGGGAGGGATGATGGATCGCGGTAGGAATAAACAGCCCATCAAAATTGATATGCGATTGGACGCTTGTGAGGGCAATACCTAAACAAAACTACGTTCATTGAGCAGATGCCAAGCCCTGAGAAAAAGTGAATAGGGAAGGGAAATTGAGATGTTGGAAGATGCCAATTACAAAACCCCAGAGTGGGGAGGAAAGCAGCAATAAAGAAAGAGGCAATTGGCAAATAACTCCAAATAATCCTGATATGGCACTGGAGCTGGAAGATTAGTCCTGAGCGCCTGCTGATGGGCTTCATCAAGGGCACCAGACATGTGGGATGGCAACAAAGAAGGAATACTTGATGGGGGTTGCTGCTCCATTCCGCCTATCAATGCCATCAGCAGAAGATACCAATGGGAAGCTCTAAAGAAGAGATAGTTGTGCAGAGAGCAGATTGCATCCTGCAAGCGGTGACTATGGGCTTCTCAGAAGCTAAAGCTGAATGATCAGTGGAAACCAGGTGAGGCTGGAAGCTTCATAAACCAACTTTGAAGAACTTGGCCAGCAAAGCGAAGAGCATAAGTTGCAGTATCCTGATCTAGAAGGTTGTCAAAATAAGAGGGATTCAGCGCTGATGTCAAAGCCTTGGTGACTTGGGCCCGGAGTTTTGCATAGGGGAGGTCAAAATGTATGCTGTTACCAATTGAGAGCTCAGAAATCAGTACAGTGGGTTTGTAGAATTGGCTGAGTCAGAAGAGAAATTCAGGAAGCAAGTCTAACCTGGCCAAGAATGAATGATCCAGAGCGACTGGTATGATCTCCGGAGCATCTACAATGATGTTTGGAGCATCAGTGAAAGGAGCCAAATCCATGAGGGTTTTGAAGTCCAACTCTGAAATTGACTGCAAGGGAAGAGTCAGCCAAGAGTTGTTTGAAATGATAGCCAGCCTGGTTTTGGAGGGATTGGTTACCATTTCCGGTAATTTGATGGAAGGACTAGCCACTTGTGCCAGACTAGGCGTATGAGTCCTGGAAGGACCATAGAAGAGGTTCCATAGAGCATCCCGACTTATCTGCTGGAAGAGATGGAGGTCTGGATCAGATATACTTTTGAGGAGCTGCTGGTAGCGAGATTCTGAATTTGACATATGAGCTGGACTAGAGAGGGGATGTCAGACTTATATAGAAGTTGACATTATGTACTCTATAAACCATTATGCTCCAATTTTGGGAAAATTAATCTCAAAATTAATGAGATAAGCTTTCCAAAGGAAGAATTGGGAATGACTTACAGCTAAGAGGTTATGAGCAAAACAATGAGGGCAAATAGAAATAAGTATTCTTAATCAAGCTGTGAAATAAACATCGATGGTAAGAATCTCCTGTCTAGGATGAGGAGAAAATCAGGAAATCAAGGACGCTGGACCAAGAATACTGAATATGACAGAAGGTCATATACCCTGATGGGGGAACCAGATCCTGGGACTAATATTGTTATGAGTAAATTGATCAGCCCAGCATGACAAAAGTCGTGGGGACCACGCTCTGAGAAGGCAGTAGCGAGGAGGAAGAGGAAGAGCGCCGCATGCTGAAGGTCATCCTGAGCAGCGTTAAGTATTAATGAGTGTACTCCGCTTGAACCAATAAAGTATTTGACCAGGTATCTGAAGTGGTGTTCTCATGCCCTGGTCCTTTTTTCGATGGAAATCTAGGCAAGAGGGGGATGTGTTGAAATTTTTGCCCATATTCCCAGCCTGCTAGATTACCTGGTATCTCTAGGGGAAAATTCCCTAAGGCGAAGTGAATTGGAAATTGGTTGGCCTGAGTTTCAGAGGAACTATTTTTAGGGGATTTTAGGAATTTGACTGGTTATATCCATTGAACAATCCAGATAAATACCTAAGATCTCATTGGGTGGAGTGGCTGACGAAATAGGGGCATCTGGCAGTGATTAACTATCATGCGTACTGTTTGGGATTGGTCAGGATTCATCACCAACTGATTGGGAATGAATAGCGAGTTGTGAGGCGAGTGATGCCGCCTGCAACTAGCAAATCGATCAATTGGTGAAGTGACATGCCATAATGGGTAATAAGTCCCATTACCTAATCAGGTCGCTAGCCAATTATGTTTGGTTCACTTGGATTGAGAAGAAAACGTTAGGGACACGTTTTCTGACTCTTTCCGTTTGAGGTCTTGAGGATGTCCAATGACAAAGCCTAGCCAGGATGGGGAAGACAATCGCTGCTGAGACAAGGAAGGATGATTCAATGGTAACGGCTACCATTTCATCAAAGAGGTATCAAATGAGGGTTAGACAGCTGAATCCCCTACTATATAATTCTCTAGGATTTACTATAATAAAAAACCTCAAAAAGCTCAATCTCAGAATAAAAACCTTATCTTTAGATAACAAGTACTTTACAGTAATATTATCAATTCAGTGTATAGTTAGACTACAGCTTCTATTGTGTCGTTCTATCTCAGTGATATTACTGTAGAAGGCAATAATTGGAAGACTCTCAGAGAGAAGAGTAAAGATCCAAGCGGGGATATAGTGATGAAGGAACCACAATCAGTGATAGCTGCCAAATGTGTGTTGGGCTGAGAGAGACTGTCACCGGGTATCTTAATGAAGATCAGATGGATAAGAATATAGGGAATTAATCCCTACAAGTATAACTTCAAAGTATTTAATCAGAAATACTGGCTGAGCGTTGGGCCAAATAATAGTTCAATCTCAACTATGGATAATAGTCTCCGTACTATTATTGACAATACATTTTACACAACGCAACAAAGTGCACAAGAAAATCGAACCTGTGCAGTAAAAAGGTTACTAGGTTGATTGCTGATAATAAACCACTTAAGTAATTTTTACAGTCATCTTGGCACCAGGGGTATGCCCTCCACGAGCCATTTTTAGGCTCAAAAGGGCCTATATTTTGGACTAAGTAGGGCTCACAAAGGGTGACATTAAAAAGGCAAGCCCAAGCCAGTCTAAACCTCAGTTTGGAAATTTAAAAGCTCCCATGGCCATATTGGCCCTATGCCTTATCTGGATTTTGCACCATGACAAGGTTTTGTCACATAATCAAACCTTGAGCTTATGAGGCATTGGCCCTCCCATTGGTTGCTCTGTCTTTTCTTGTCACACTTGTGATGCCAGCGAAATCCTGGGATTCATATGCTCACCCTTTTTTATGTTAAATAAAATAAAAAAAATAAATCAGGAGTTTGCATTATTGCTTACCTGTCATTCCTTTGCCACGTTTGAAAATTCCCTAAATTTTTAAAGTTCATTTGGGTTGGTAGTATAAGCTCTAACAGTTTACATCAGTGATACAACTTGTCATTAGACCTATTTGGCATCAACTAACAGCGCCTAACATAAGGCATCTATGAATGGAATCTGGGCAAGACCATTTATTAGAGAAAGGAAATATATTGCATCTGTACCTTTCAGGGATGGGCTCATGATTGTCAGCGATGAAGAGGAATAGAAGTTGGAGATTTCTAAGTCTAAAACTGACTTAATCAATTTATTCTCGCCGGATATTGATTTTATTTTTCCATCAATATTCAAGCTGGTAAATCTAGACTCTTGTGGAGGAAAATTGCTGCTGAGTTCCTGCAGGAAATAACCCCTGAACACCGCCACTTCCCAACATATATACTTACTTTCTTAACTAACTCATGGGAGATTAGCATAGGGTGAAATGATGCAATTCTTAAGGGGTACATTGTGATCCACATCTCATCTTATACATAGGCTAGATCACCCATGGTGAATAGAGGGACAACTGCGGCTTCCTCCCTTTCTTGGTACATAATGGGAACTCCTCATGATTAAGCTTCATGTGGTGCTCCTCAAAACATACATTAGTAGGGCATATAGCTAAAAACCTGAAGGTTACAGGTTTGATTCCCGCCCTATGCGCACTGATTGAGGTGCCAGCTGAAGGAAGCTATTGGTGGGTAGAAGATTTAACAACACAAAAACCTTACCCATGACATAACGAGAAAAATCTGAGTCTCAATCCAGAGGTAAAAACTTTCTTCAACGGATTTGACCTAATCAGATCTCATGTTAATGTTTTCTTGTCTTTATCTTTTGGTAATATACATCCCCTGGCCAGTTTGCCTTGAATAAGTGAAATATTTATATAAGTTATTTTTATAATATCTGCTAAACCACATAAACTAGTAATTTAAGAATTAATATTGCGTTTGATAGGGTGCCCAGTGGTAGGTTACAGACTCAATGACCACTACTCATGAGTTTGATCCCAGTAGATAAAATTTGGGTAGGGATGATTTATGACTGTGTTGGCGTTGAACACCAATTCCCAAAAATGAGATAGCAAATAGCAAGGCGGTCTATGGAGTTCCTGGCCTATCAGAACGCCGCACATAGAGGTTTAACAAAATTTACCCTTCTTTTCCAGAAATTCAATTTCCCTATTAATCAGTGCAGTTTATCCCCAGTATGCACATCTTGAATAAAATGTTAATCTAACATACTAGTCGACATGATGACCTTGGCTCACTTAACTTGAGAGTCCAACTTGCTGCTCAGAAGATCTACTTCATTCAGATTAGGCACCAGACAACCTTAGTTTAAAATCACAATTGCTCTCACTGAACAAATACCTCTCCAATGCTACCCCTTGGTGCATCAGTTGATTAGTACTTGTCCGCGCCCATGACAAAATTCTTGACAATATTAAACAATCTTTTCATATGTTGATCATAAGGACTCAACGGAAACCTTTCCAACCTTTTCCTTGGCGTTATCAGAACCAAGATATTTTTGATAGAATGTATTATTTTAAACAGGTAAATCTCAGAATAATTAATGGTGATAGAATATATGGTTAATCCCAGACTGATTACTAGATATAGTAACCTGATACAACACAAGTTCAAATAAAAATTATAAACTTAAGATTCTGTAGAAAGGTTTATACAGATAAAGATCAAAGAATACTATACGTCAAGGGGATATACAATATATAAAATAAATAGAGTATTGAGAAATGTTTGGTAATTAAGGGTACAATATTGAGGGTTTTTCAAGATCCTCTAGTCAGACGTCTTCTGACTGCTGCTTATGTATCTTCAACCATTTAGGATAATTGTTGTAACCACGAGCTCTGTTGTGCAGTATTTTACTCTGAACCTGGATATTTAAGGAAATTTATACTGAGCAAGCTTCTGAACTATGGGCCATTGTTGCTTCAGTTGATGTTTTTTAAATTATCAATTTTTTTATAAAGACCATCTTGACTTCAGGTTTAAGTGATGGGCTCCTATGATGCACCTTTCATTGTGTCTTATAGTCACTCTGAAAATTGGAGGGTTTGTCAGAAACTTGGGGGAGCAACTCTAACCTGGCCTGCTATTAAATCATGGCCCCAAAGCCCCCAGCGAGTTAATAGGCCATTAAGGCCTAAAGTAAAGCTAAAAAAGGAAAAGAGATAGTCGAGAAACAGTTAGTTTATTATAATGATCCTTGAGGTATTTATAGGACCTCAATGGATCAGGAAAGGAAGGAGTTTGAAGTGGGAATGAGCTGGCATCAATTGTCAATGATGAAATAGTATAAATAATTTTTATACAAGTTGGAGTGAATCATCCTCAGCATCAATTGCCAGTGATCCCAAAATGGTGACTTGATCTGGTCAGCATCAGTTGGTAATTCTTCACCCCAATTGATGCTAACATCCTTAGCATTAGTTGCTAGTGTCAAATATTATATTATTATCAGGGTTGATCACCAATACTTCATATTGGGCTCAACCCAAGTCAATGGGGAGCACAATCTGGCATTCTCCCATAGGCAGGTCGTGACCCCTAGTTGAGGCTTCCCCCAATAAAGGGAGAATCCTGAAAGATCCCCTCGAAGCCTTGAATAGGGGCCAGAGCTGAGGTGGGGCCATCAGAGTAGAGCTGGCATTAGGATTGACACCAAGCATCAGCGCTGGGGCCATCATAAGCTTGGGACTGGCATTGGGAGAAGGTCCTGGCATCAGGATTGATACCCAGAATCAGCACTGGGGCTTAAATTGGGAGGAGGTCCCAGCATCAGGGTTGACACCTGGCATTAGCATTGAGGTTGGCATTGGGAGGGGGTCCTGGCATTGTGGGTGAAACCTGACAACCTGGGATTGGCCGCCCAGGCTAGTTTTGGGGGGCCCTTAGTCCCCCTCATCCTGACTTGCCCTCTTGGGGTCAGGGGCCAGGTTAAGCCTCAGGCCAAAGGCCCTTGGCAGCAACTGCCACTCCACCTTCCTGATTTAGGTCTCACTGAGAGCTCAGGGGACCCTGTAGTGAGCATTACTATTGGGAATTTGGGGGAGCAACTTCATCCTAGCCCCTATTTATCATGGCCCCAAAGACCCCAACGAGTTAATAGCCATTACGGCCTTAAGTAAAGCTAAAAAAGGAAAAGAGATTGTGAGAAACGGTGATTTATTAGAATGATCATTAAGGTATTTATAGGACCTTTATGGATTGGGAAAGGAAGGATTCAGGAGTGGGAAGGTGTCAGCATCAATTGCCAATGATGAAGTAAATATAAATATAGTATTTAATACAACGGGGAGTGGGATCATTCTCAGCATTAGTTGCCAGTGATCCCAAAAGGGTGAATTGATTGGATGGCGCCAGATGGTAATTTCCACAGCCCAATTGATGTTTTAACATCCTTACATTAGTCATTGGTGTTCATAATTAAATTATTATAAAGGTCAATCCCTGATACTTTGGATTGGGCTCTCCCAAGTTTTGGGGAGCTCAATCTGGCATCTGCACATAGGTGGGTTATGAATCCTAGTTAGGGCTTCCCTCAATAAAGGAAGAATCCAACAGGGTTGTCTGATTTGGTAATATTCTCTTTTGAACCATGAAAGCTATCATCAGAATAATTAATATTGCTCATTGTGGCATCATGGGAGGAATGCAATTTTTTGGACCCCCAGAGGTATAAATGAGGGTCATTTTCATAAAACCTTTTCTGGCAGCGTCGTCATCCTTATAATACAACTCTCCTAACTCAGAAGTGTGAGAAATATTTCACATGACGTCATCTTGTCCTTTAAGAAAATTATTGCTCATAACATCACACCGTTCTGACTGAATATTTATTGATTTGATTTTTCTAAAAAGGGCCCTGATCACCCCATCCACAGTGAGCTGGTCATTAGTACCTCCACCGGTTTGGTGTTTGCTTGCACCCATTCCACTGATCATTCCTTGACCAGTAGCACCAGTTGCAGTCTCATCCATGATAGTAGTTATAAAGAATATAATAGAAATTACTGTGTTTTTGAGCTTAAATTTAGTTTCTCATTTGAAAAAGAGAACATTAAAATCTAGAGGTAATTTATTAAGTCAATTTTATTTGATTTTTGGCTTTTTTGTACTATTTAACCAAGGCAAGCCGACCAGGGGACGGACATTACCAATACTTGTGTAGAAATAGTGGGGGATGGAAGAAAAGCAATGACTAGATATGATTGGGCACCCCGGGGTACACAGGTTACCTCTGTTGCCAGCTGGGACTGCCAGGTGTGGGGGGATTGGTGCTCTATTCCAGGGGGTTGCCCCACTGTAGAGAAGGTGTGAAGGAAGTGGTCCGTGTGAAGGAACCAGAGTGTGAACCATGAGTTTATGAGTCTCTTTTGCCTTGGTCTCATATGCCCATAGAGCCAGGCTTGGAAATGCTCCAGTAAATGGACGTGGAACCTCTTGACAACCTCATGGATGGTAGGGACCATGCCCTTGAACGCATCCAAGACAGTTGTGTGGATCGTCCACATTGCAATGGGTATTAATAAGGTGCGCAGAGTAGATGGGATCAGGGGATGCAAGTTGGATCATGAGGAGGTTCTTCAAGATAGAGAAATCCTGGCCATCTTGGATCTTGAGCAGGCGCGCGATTTCTCGCCATATGGCTATTGATGGGGGAAGGTTTTAGGTGGTGGTGTAGGGAGCCCTCTCCTCCACATACTGCGCAGATTGCGTGGAGTGAGTGGGTGTGGTCCGCCAATCTGTAGGTTCTTCTTAGGCAGTGCCAGGAGTTGGCCCTTACCCTCGGCTGGAGGAGTGGATGGTGCGTCATCCTCCATATTGCCTTTTGTGTGGATAGGTCATAGGGGATATCCAAAGCATATAGGTAGTCGACTCTGGCGATGGATGGAGTCGTTGTTAGTAAAACTTTGTGGAGGTGGTCTTCTGGTTTTCATAACTCAAAGTGGGGTCTGGGTCGTCCCCTTCCCAGCACTGTACCAGTGGTAGCAACGGTCCACCACATGTGGCAGATGGTTTATGGGGAGGCACTTAATGTGAGGGGGTTATGTGCGGGCCCATTGCATTTGGGTGGTTAGCAAGGTATGTTAGTAAGCTGGAAGGATGGTGCGGATTAGGTATTTTGAGTGCCTGCACGAAGTTGGCCCTTTCTTTCCCTGGACCAGTGCTGTTTCAGGGGGTCCGGGGTTAGCACTTCCTCTATCCAGGTGCCCAGGATGAGGTTGGCGTGGTGTTTGAAATCTATCAGGCCCATGCCCCCGCTGGAGCGTGGGCCATACAGCGTCTCAACCTAGACTGGTGGGCGGGATCCAAGCCACAGTCAACCCTGGATGAGCACACGGATCAACGTTATAAAGGTGGGGGAGAAGGGGATTGCATGTGCGGGGAACCACAGCATTTGGAGGATGAGCGATTTGGCAACTGCCACTCGCCCCATTAACCCGGGGTATCTACCCTTGAGGGTGGCGATTCTGTTGGATATCCGTTGTAGCAGTTTACCTTCAATCATCTCGCGTGAATACCCCCTGTTTCCAACCATATCCCAAGGTGGCGGACAGGGGTGGTGGGGGTAACGCAAAGGGTAGAGCGAGCTAGTTTTTGCATCTTGGGTTGTGTGTGGTGGGGGATGTGGTACAGTTGGTGGTGTACTTGCTAAGGAAGATAATTTCAGTTTTTCACTTATTAGGTGATGCACTGCTCACCGTGGAGTATTCCTCTAGGGTGCACTCCAGCTGTCAGGTATCACTGTTGTCAGCTATACCTGTTACACAGTCATCTGCAAAGGCTAGTATCTTGACAGGGGGCTAGCCTAGCGCAGTTATGCCCCTGAGGCGCGAGTTGGCAACGTGGAGAAGTGGGTCAAAGCTGAAGTTGTACAGTAGTGGGCTGAGGGGGTTCCCTTTCTTGAGCCCTCTGTGCGGGGTGATCCTGTTAGTTAGAAAACCAGGGCCACATGCCGCCATTGATGCAGATTCCATGAGGAGCATTGCCCAGTTGATGAACCTGGGGTGGGAGGTTGAAAGCATGTAGGCACTCTTTTAGGTATGGCCAGCTAACGCGGTTGTACGCCTTCTCCTGGTCAAGAAATACCAGGGTACCCGTCGCTTTGGATTGGCATACATTGGCGATGGAGTGTATGTTAGACCAGATGGAGCACCATGGTGTAAAACTAAATTGGTTGGGTGATAGGGCTTTTGAGTCTAGTGCTCCTAGTCTGGTGGCTTGAATTTTTGTGAGTAATTTAGTGTCAGTATTTGAGAGTGCTATCAGGCGCCAGTTGTCCAGGTCCAGTCTGTCGTCCTTTTTGAATAGGGTAATGACATAGGAGTCCTGGCCTCCTGGGAGGAGACGGGTCTCCACAAGCACTGGTTCATAGATGCTTGGAGGAGGGGGGCGATCTGTTTAAAGTATGTTTTGTAAAATTTGTAGGGTATCCCATCAGGGCCTGGGCATTTCCTACATGGTTCACCGCGGACTATATTCCAGTGCTCCTCCTGCGTTATCAGGTTTAGGAGACTATAGTCCGGTGGTGCCCTCTGTATTCTGGCAGAGCGTAGATTTTTTTCATTTTTTGGGTGTCAGGTGGGGTGTTGCAGTAAAGTTTGGTGTAATAGCGGTGGATTTCCGCCTTGACCTCCTTTGGGTCAAATACCACGGTTCCATCGTCTTTGTGGACCTGTGTGCACTGAGGCAGGTTGCCTTGGGAGTGGTACTGGTGGAAGAAGAACGCCAAGCAGGTCTCGCCTTCTTTTATGTGCTTACCTTCCCACAATACTTTGATTCTATGTTGGTGTTTGTGGATGAGGGCGTTGAGGTGGGCGGAAATTGCCGCCCATTTGCACCCCCAGTTTAGGCTGTAACTAGTTTTTGGGGTATTTAGTTCTAGGTGGTTAAGTTCAACCAGGGTGCATCTGATCATGGCGTTATCTGAGGTTCATTTATGCAAAGAGATATGATGGCTATTGTTTTATAGTGTGGATTTGAATCTTTCCAAGATTTGATGGGATCTGATGTGAACAGGGTAATGAATTTTGGGTTTGAAGCTTCATGCTCAACCCATTCAGAAATTTTGGGGAGTTTTATATTCTCCAGGTATAGCTTCCTCCAAGGCATCATCCGCATTTGAGTCCTGGTTGGAATAAACTGCACTGAAACTAGATGATAGTCAGAGAAATTAATCTTATTGTGGTGAAGTTAGTAATGAATGAGTGATAGGATTTTGGTGCGAGGATGTGGTCAATGCAGCTCATCAAGATGAGCGTACCCTAACATATGCTGGGGTGGGTCATGTGGGGAAGGAGTGGAGCCCCGGGGGGAGGGTGTCATACAGGCCAAGGGATGCCTTCATTGCGCGGAACTCAGAGTGTTTAAGTGGGTATCCCCTGGGATTGGGCCATTGGTCCATAATGGGATCGTCCCAACAGTTGAAGTCACCCAACATGATAGTGTCCAGCGGGAGGTTGAGTATTGAGATGGATTTGAGAAATAGTTTTCTCTCAGTTGCGGTACATGGTGTGTAGATGCTTGTTAACAAAACCGTGTCCTCTTGGTTTACAAGCATTGCAACAAGGATGCGGCCATGCAGTATGAGGAGGAGTTTGTGATTTTTAGATTTTTGTTATTATAGATGACCACCCCACAGTGGGACGTCCATATCAACTGGGATGGTGAGACCCTGGCCACCCAGGATCCCTCTTCCCCCTGTAGACAGTGGGTCTCTTGGATGGCCAAGATATCTATCAGGGGTTTGTGCAGGAAGTCCAGTTTTTTGGCTTAGGATGCTTGAGCCCTGGCTCCTGCGATGTTTAGCATCCCTATTGACACTGAGGTGCCCACGGCGCCTCAGGAGCAGTTGGGCGGGCCTTCTGGCCCTAGTACCCCGCTCATTGCCTTGGACTTGCTCTGTGTGATTTAGCCAGTCCACTCTGAGGTGTCCAGCTCCTTACCTTGTGATAATTTTGTGCGGATATTGTTAGAATTAAGGATTATGTTAAGCTTTTCTGCATGTGATTTTGGTTGATTTGTTTTGGTGCTCTGATTTGCTCCCAATGTTTTGGGGTTTGATCTAGCGCTCTGGTCCCTGTTGGCGCATCCATAGTGAATTCATAATGTCCCAGTAGATTTATTTGATTGGGATCACGTGGTGATTCTGTCAGCTTGAGAAATTTTCTGTATGGGTTGTCCAATCTGGCTGTTTGGTTCAAATCGCATTCTCCATTGTTGCTCTGTCTTAAGAATCAGTTTCTTATTGGCTGGTTAGGCCTATTTCCTCTTTGTCCATTTGGATTTGGTTTGGTCAATGGAGGAGGTTGCAAGAGATGTGGCCTTGGCCGCTGCCCACTTGTGGGCCTTCTGTACTTGTTTGCATAATTTGGGTGAGATTGAGTCAATGAGGACGTAGTGTCCGTCCTCTCCCCAGAGGAAGCGTTGTTAGCGTCAACCATTCTTCTGAAGGACTCATCGTCTTCATCCATGGCTTCATCACAAAAGTCCAGGGCCATGATGCCCTCCTTCATGGGGCACGCATGCTCCTTGTGCCCCAGTGCGGTGTAATGGTTGCAGATGGGGGTGCGCGTTCTGGTGTGATGCAGAAAGGTTTTGACACTCCCCTGTTTGGGAGGTGGAATACTGCGGTGTATGGGATTTTAGTTAAAGTTGCAGCCACATCAGGGACTGGGTCAATTACAGTGATTGCCTTTCCTGTGCACAGGTTTGGCATCAGATGGAAATGCTGTAGCTCAAGTTGTTTTATTTCTCCGTAGCTTTAGAGGCTAGATCAGAGTTCAACTTCAATTAGCTTATGGGGGAGATTTGTGGGAAGCGAGTTGAAAAGAGATGAACAAATTTTTTGCTTTGTTCCATCTGGTGCACGCGGTGCACACAATTTGTTTGCCCTCAGAGAGGGCTTTTTTGACACAGATGTTTGCTGTGGCGTCTTAATCCTCTTCAGTCTTAAGACCCATATCGATCCAGCCACAGTGGATGGTTTAGGTGGTAACGTATACTGTGTGGGGAAAGAGGGAGGCCTGTGCCTCACCTACCTTCTCCCATAGAGTTGGGAAATCGACCCCTAAGAAAAGTTGGAGCCCATGTTCCACTTTTGATAGGGGCTGCACATACTGTATCTCCATGTATTGGTTTTGTTTTGTTGTAAATTCCACAAACCCAGGAGTTGTTTGGGTTTGGGGTTTCTTGGTGGCATTGGCTTCCAGTCCCCCTCCAGGGCTGTTGGAAATTCACCTTTTTGACTTAAGGAAAAGAATGTTGGAAGTATTAGTGCTCCTGAATCTGCTATTATGATTGGCCCCTCTCATGCCCAATCAACAAAATAAGATTATGGTTAATAATGATATAAGCACCAATGTTGAAAAGACCTTGGCGGATTCACGGTGGAATCTTAATAAATGGAAAAATATAATTTATCACAAAAATCGGCTTAAAAAATTAAATACTAACAATAGGATTACTCCAACTTCTTAGCTAAATTCAAGGAGTTCAAAATTGCATGGATCTGAACCTCCGTGAGGTGAGAAAATTTTACCTGTTGATGATTGGGTGCAAGTTAATTAATCATTACCATCCAAGTCTAACCACTGCCGAGTTGCAAAGATTTTACTTGATAATGATAGGGTAAGAATTAGCCAATCATTACCATCTGAGTCTGACCACCACCAAGGTGAAAAGATTTTACTCGCTGATGATTGGATACAATTCATTAAGTCATTACTGCATGGGTCAGTTTTGCCTCAAAAATTTTATCTTTGATCTGATAGGCTAAAAACCTATATTCCCTAATTTAGACAACTGAGCTTTGTATTCTTTTGCCTCGAATATTGATGGTCTCAAAAGTCAAACTAGTTTAAATAGGAAAAACTAGTATCAAGAAAGGGACCTTTCCTGGTTTTTCCCCGCTTACAATAATAAAAACATAAAAACTATAATAAAAAATTATTTTATACTTTTATTAAAAAGTAAGATTCTCATTCTGAGAAATTATTTGTGGCATCCATTGGCAGATCCCACAAGGGCGTTTTTTGCCTTTGAGTGCACCATTTTGGTCATTGCCTGATATGACTTTCGCCCAATTTTGTTAGGTGTTATTAAATTCACTCATCTCACCTGTGTGATTATCAAAATCTATCTGCTCAAATCGAATCTTGGTCACTGATGTTTTCGTTACAGGAAAGGAAACCTTGTTTGAATTATGGGCTTACAAATTAGGATACATTTACTTTTAGTTAGAACTAGTGGTGCCCAACCCAAAAGGGGTAGCTGCCACGCATCAATTTAGGATACATTTGCCAGAGTCCTAAAATGTCCATTTATTTTAAGCAAATACTGCTTAATTTAATTTTTATTTTTAAACTAGCAGAGTTACTCAACGTTTCTTGAGTTTATTATATTACCAGGTAGATTAAACTACTCAGGTTTTGTATCATAAATAACATGAAACTGCAAAAAAATCTTTCTTTTCAGTGTAACTTCTGCGCAATTTTGTAAAAAAGTTATATTAATATAAACTAAAACCAATTAACTTTTCTCTCTCATTGCAAACACTTTTGCAACAAAATAAATTAAAGTCTGGTAAAGTTTAATAATCTCACTGAGTAGATTAGTTGGCGCCCATGTCAGGGAGCAGTGAGGGAAGTAATGTTAAGGGCACAGGTGGTGGCCCCACATCAACCAATTTTCATAAACATCCCAGTGAGTCCAGAGGAATAGATAAAGTTAATAAAAACTGGCGGTTACTTCCCCATAATTTTGGCCTGGCAAGCGCGCTGCAACCAGTTCATCAAAACCCTACACTCCCAACCACTTTTTTTGGTGAATCATGGGGTGTATGCTTTCCTGGATATTCAGCAAACGGCGCTCTGGTAAATGTTCTGTGGAGATGTAACACACATTTCCCAACCTTGGTGTATATTAAAACCCATTCCATGCCACACGGTTGGCTGGATCTTGGCTTCAAAACAAAAGAAGAGGTAGAAAAAGTCACAAAAGTGCGCATAGTCATAGACCTCCCAGATGGTCAGCAGGTAGTCAAAACAAAATGCACCCAATGGACTAAGTCAAAAACTTTCATGACCTTCAGCTTCCTAACCACAATGGTCCAATGCACCATGCTTGAGCACCACCAGAAGGCTGGGCTTACCATTTACAAAGAATTATAATCCTTCAAAATGCAGCACTTTATGCTGATGCCAAACCTGTGCACAGTAAAGTGATTGCAGTTCTCACCCCATCCTCAGGGATAGTATAGGATTTGAGAAAAATCAGGCACACCGCTTTTGTCATAATCAATGAGCAGATTCCTGCTCTTTCCAGGTCACTGTGGATAGCGTGCCTCCTGTCATGGAATTGGCAGAAGAAGTTTAGACTGGCCTGCCAGTCGGGATGTGTGAAAACCCAAAAAGCAAGCCAGAATGCCAGAGGCTTTGCTGACTGAATGACGTTATATGGAGCCAAGCATTGTGAAACGAAAAATTTTGGTGTAAAACAACAGTGAGTACAATCCAAATGACAAACCACAATGAGCCCATCCAAGACCCAGGGGATCTTGCTGCAGGGGGCGGAATCACATTTTAGTTTCAATCAGTTCATCAGCATATGGAGTTATTTCAACTGGAGAGGCAAGGAAACGAATTCTCACCTGCAGTTGGTGGACGTAAGGCCACAAGATCCCCATGTACTGTTGTTGGAAGTTCATGATATCAGGGTTATATTGCCAGAAATATCTGACTCTCTGAATCCAATCAATGATAGAGGAGGCCATAATGACCATGAGTACTGGCAAAGCCCATCCAGTATATGGACTGACAGGCCACCAGGGAAACACCATCAGGGATGTGGCTAGAAGGATCAACAAATAAAAATTGATTGGGTTGTTTGGAAAAAAAATTTATTGAAAGGAAAAGAAGAAAAATTGACCAACAATTTTTCAGTGCAATGCCACTGATTAAATTGTGGTCAATTGAGGTAGCAACAAGCTGGTACCATCTAGTACTAAAAAAAGAGGTAGCGACAAGCTGGGATTGGAACACTTAATTTCGATCTAACCAGCAAATTATTTGGGAATGGGCAGATTAGTTCCCTGGGAACTGACATCAAAAAATTTGGTGGCGGGATGAGTTGCTGTCAATTTGACTGCAATCATCTGAACTGAGGCTTGGCTATGTTTCTGATGGTTGGCGCTTCAGCAATTGGCCTGACAAGTGGCAGGAATCCCCCAAGGCCACCCCACATAGGGGTAGGTCCATTTGGTTGGGAATGGGTTCAGGATGCCCAACCCACCCACACTCAGTCACTGGGCCATTTGTTTGGTCAGTGGCATCACATCAGGCACACCACCCAAATTGTCAGCAGGGGGCTTCGAACCCTCATCAATGGTGTCTGATGCTGTTGCCTGCCCATCAAGGATGATCCTTGATGACTTTGAGAGGAGGTAATTGGTTCTATCATCATGTTAACCAAATCAAATCCGTCGGGCATTCTGGCCAATAAATCAGTCTTCATAACTTTCTGACCATTTGAGATCCAAACATTGGGCTTATTGCTGGTTGAATTAGTTTAATTGATTTCAATTCAATGATCTTGGCACATATTTCGCTGATTCCTCGTAACAGTTCTGCTGAGGTGAGTGTGGGTACTGTGGGGTGGGATCCAAAGTGGAAGAGCTGTTACCCAGCGCTTGTCTACTATGTGTGCGAGGTCGCCCTGAGTAATGAGGGGTAACGCCATCTTCTTCAGTACCTTCTTGCTCAGGAATGGAAAAATGGCCCAATCAACACCCATAGGACGTTCCCCAGGACTTACATTACCCTTTTCTTTTCCAAAGGAAGGGCCCCGCCACTGGGAAACTGCACAAGAGTCACACTCTTGTGCGCCTTGGGTAACTTAATTGCCATAATTGATGCAACTTTTTTTTGGGGGGGGGGGATAAACAGGGTGAGATATGTGGAATGTTTCGACCAGATCCATGCAGTTCACACAATTGCGCACCTTGACCCAACTGTTCTCATAGGCCAGATACCCTTTCCAGGCCATGAGGTATTGTATGGAACGTCAGGATTTTTGAGATGCCAGGATATTTTCTACCTCAGCTTCTTCTCAATTTTAAACTATGATCGGTTCAGGTTCCATGGGAATCACACCCTTAAAGGGCAACAGCTGGGAAACATGGAAAATGGGATTCTGCTTCCAGTGTGCAGTAAGCTTCAACTGGAATGCCCCGTTACCCAAAACCTCCTCCACCAAATGGGGACCTGAGCATTTACTCACAAACTTACAGGAAGGGGCCTGAATTCTTAAGTGATGGGTATTGAGCATAGCATAGGAGCCCACCATAAAATCGTGACCTGGAAGACGTTTGCAATCTGCAAACTGCTTGTAGTTGTCTATGGCTTTGGTGAGGTGTTCCTGCATTAAGGATCGAGTCAATATGATATGGGCAGCGTGGTCTGCGGCAGCTTGAACCTTGGGCTGCAAACACAGTCTGACCGAAAATGAAGGATTATAACCTAACATTGCTTTATAGGGGAAAACCCCGTGGACGCGTGGGTCCCATTATTGTAAGCGAATTGGGCTAGGGGAAGGTCATTGGCCCAGGTGTCATGCACAGCTGCAGCATAGCAATGCAGGTACTGTTTGAGGACTTGATTAACCCGCTCAGTCTGTCCATCAGACTTAAGATGATATGCAGTGGGGTGACAGGGGGAAATTTCCAAGATCAATAGAAGTTCACTCCAAAACCACGCGGTGAACTGTGAGCCACGGTCACTGATGATCTCCTGGGGGAGACCAAACATAGAAATACATGGCATACAAAAAAGGCAGTTTCTTCTGACATAATTGCAGAAGTACAAGGTTTAAAAGGGAAAACTTTATGAAGATATACACAACTACCATCACCACTGTGAACCCATTAGAGCAGGGGAGTTTGATGATAAAGTCCACGACCACTGATGTCCATGGACCCTCCACCTGCTGTAAGGGGTGCAGAAGGCCGTTTTTGCCAGAGCGGTATAACTTAGCCCTAGCACAAGTAACGCAATCGGTGATCCAAGCTGGAACTTTTTTTGTCAGACCCACCCAATTGAAGGTCCGTTTGATCAAATCAATGCATTTTTTGTTGCCAGGATGTCTGACTGTGGGGGATCATGATGTGTGCAGAATACCTCCGTTCAGAAGGAGGGGGAACCCAGATGTGAGACCAAAAATAAATGAGTCCCTCCTCTAAGGAGTATAGGGAGTGTTTAGAACCTGGGTGAGCCAACTGCTTGACCAACTCCATGCCCTCAGGGCAAGCCATTTGACTAGCTAAAACCTGAGCCACTAGAGGGGCGTCAGGAGCCAAAGTGACATATTAAATGATGGGGGTAATGATCGACAGGATTTGGATGGCAGGAATCATGGTATCAAGATCCACTTCCTCTGGGTCCGAGGAACAGTGGGCGGGACTGTGGCTTAGAAAATTGGGAAGTATTTTGTGTGCACATTTTATGAATTCATAATTAAAGTTAAAACTGCACAGGTCCTGATAGGTTTAGGCTTGCCAATGAGCCAATTTTGGGGTTTACAAAAATACAAAAGGGCCTGATGATCCATGCGGACCATTAATTCATGTTGAGCACCCTGTAACAGGTACCTTCAATGAGTTAATGCCCATGCAACAGCTGCCAATTCCTTGTCATAAATGGCCCAAGGCTGCTACCTGGCGGTTCTCTCCCAGGAAAAATAGGTGACTGGATGTTCCAAAGCATTGAGCTCCTGAAGCAACACCACTCCCACTGCTACTGATGAGGCATCACATGCAACAATATATGGCTTGGTAGGATCAGCGTGCTTCAAAATGGGCGGTGACATAAACACCTCTTTAATTGATTTAAATGCCTGCTGGCATTCGGGCGTCCAACAAAATGGTACGTTCTTCCCAGTAAGGGGGTGGAGTGGTGCAGCCAACTGGGAAAGTGCTGGGATAATTTTTTTAAAAAGATAATAGTTCCCAAGAAACCTAAAGTTGTTTCTGCGTAGTTGGAGTTGGCCATTTTTGGATTGCGTATAACTTATTGGGAGGGATGCATAACCATCTTTAAGGATGAGGCTCCTGAGGAAGGTAACCTCCTCCTTATAAAACTTACACTTGGAAGGCTTGACGAACAAGAATGTCTTATGCAAGGCGGCCACAACTGCTTCCAAGTCAGATACATGTTGTTCAGGAGTTGGGGGAGTGGACCAGAATATCATTAATGTATGCAACTGCACGGGTAGACTGGAGGTCACCTAGTACATTGATGATCATACATTGGAATGTAATGGGAGCATTCTTCAGCCCAAAGGGCATTACACAGAATTGGAAAATGCCGCGCTTCATCTGGATCGCTGTTAACAATTCTTGCCCTTTCATTACCTGAATTTGGTTAAAAGCATTCACCAGATCCAGCTTAGAGAACACATGGAATTTAGCGATTGCCTGGCTGATCGTCTTCTCCAGAGGCAAGGGGCAGGGATCAGTAACCTTTATTTTATTTAAGTGGCCATAATCCATGCAGGGATGGAGAGAACCATCCGATTTTTTGGCGAAGACAATGGGAGAGGTGATGGGCGAGGTCTCCTTAAATAGCCACTTTTTTTTTCAGCATATTGTCCAACCAGGTGTTGAGTGCATTTTCTTCCTCCACTGTATGGGGATGCAATAGACAGTTGATGTTCACCAACTCCACGGTCATTCAAAATCCACAATCAAATCTATAGTTCGAAGGCAGGCGATCCACCTTTTCTGAGTCAAAAATACTTCAATAGTACATTAAACTTTCTGGAAAATCAGCCAGGATGCCCGCAGAAGTGACGAGGGAACTGATAGAACTGGTTCCTTGTGTCTTCTTAAGGGTGTAAATCAGAGGGTATTCACCCTCTAATTGATCATTGGTAAATGACAACATATTAGACTCCAAGTGAAGCTTGACATGTTGTTGGCGCCACCACCCCACACCGAAGATCACTGGGAACACCAAGTTCAGCATAGCAGAAAAACGATCGCAGAAGCTGAACTGGTGGATTGAAAAAGGTACTGGCTGGCGAACAACATACGGGGTTTGGGAGGCAGATGAGGCCACCATCACTTAGGGACCTGCATCCATTTCCAGTTCTAATTGTTGGGCCAACTTGACACTCATGAAGTTCCCTGTGGCTCCAGTATCCACCAGGGCCTTGAAGGAGACATGATGCAAGCTGACACTAATATTCATAAGCAATAGGAAATAAGCGAAGTTTTATTTATTGGAAGATTTGACTGACTCTTTTGCGACTAAAGTAATAACTGGAACATTGGGGGTAAGGTTGGGGCTTTTACCAGAGTGAAAATTGGGAGTATGAGGGCGGGGAAAACGACTTTTCCATCTGGGCCTTAACAGATTCATTTATAGGTGACTCGTTAATGCCAACTTGGACGTGGGGGTTACAGCAGGGTCGGAACCCAGATCTACCACTGGTTCAGAGGTAGGCGCTTCATCTGCGTCAATGTTGGGTAATTCTATCAAAAATTTCCCTTATGATAACGGGTAACATGGCGGGGAAAGGCTTTAATAGTGGTCGCAGCGGCACATATTTGATCTACTGTTCGTTGGACGATGGACCAGACCTCATGATGGGCGGAAAATGAATCCAAGCCTGATCTAAAGACTGCCTGAAGCATGTCAATAGAGAGACCCAATGTGGGAGCCAGTTTACAGAAGGTAGAAATCAAAGAAACCAGACTAGGGGCTTCGGCCATGGCATAGAGCAATCTGAATAGATGGTCTGATTGTGACACATGGATTTTCAGGTCAGCTGAAACAACAGCTATCAGTGGAGTGGAGTCTCCCATCTGTGAGGAAGATCGCAGAAGGCCTCTAACCTGCGGCAGGCATCCCCATCCACAGCATCTAGCAACGCGAGCCCTTGCTAGGCATAAGATAATGCAGAAGCATTATTAAGTGCAATTGCTGTACACATTTGCACCTCAGTGAGAGCATCAAGGACTTGGTTGGCTATCTCCTGAGAAAGAACACTGGAGCTTCCTTCCTGGGAAATTGGGAGGGGAGGAGCAGTAATTCGCACAGCTTGGGCAGTTTAAAAAATCTCCAAGGTAGAGCAGATACTTCTCCCAAAATCAGAAATTGACCAAACAAACAAACAGCAGACTACTGATTGCACATTCATTTGGTAAAGGGTAACCACTGCAGAGCCTAGATTAAAGAGCAAGGTGGAAGTGGCTGGAAACAATGATTGGTCGATTATGTCATGGAAATGGCAGAAGAAGTTTAGATTGGCCTGCCAGTAGGGATGTGTGAGCACCCAAAAAGCAAGCCAGAATTCCAGAGGCATTGCCAACCAAATGACATTATATGGAGCCAGGCATTTCAAAATGACGAATTGTTAGAGTAAAACAACAGTGATTATAATCCTGATAACGAACCACAATGAGCCCATCCCAGACCCAGGGGATCTTGCTGCAGGGGCGGAATCACAGAAATAGTTTCAATCAGTTAATCAGCATATGGTGTTATTTCAACTGGAGAGGCAAGGAAACGAATTCTCACCTGCAGTTGGTGGACGTAAGGCCACAAGATCCCCATGTACTGTTGTTGGAAGTTCATAATAGCAGGGTTATATTGCCAGAATTATCTGAATCGCTGAATCCAATCAATGATGGAGGGGGCCATATTAAACATGAGTACTGGCAAAGCCCATCCGGTATATGGACTGATAGGCCACCAGGGAAACGCCATTGGGGATGTGGCCAAAAAGGATCAACAGATAAAAATTGATAGGGTTTTTTAGCAAAATTTTTTATTGAAAGGAAAGGAATAAAATTGACCAACAATTTTCTCAGTGCAATGCCACTGATTAAATAGTGGTCAATTGAGGTAGCGACAAGCTGGTACCATCTAGTACTAAAAAAGAGGTAGCGACAAGCTGGGATTGGAACACTCAATCTCGATCTAACAAGCAAATTATTTGGGAATGGGCAAATTAGTTCCCTGGGAACTGACATCAAAAAATTTGGTGGCGGGATGAGTTGCTGTCAATTTGACTGCAATCATCTGAACTGAGGCTTGGCTATGTTTCTGATGGTTGGCGCTTCAGCAATTGGCCTGACAAGTGGCAGGAATCCCCCAAGGCCACCCCACATAGGGGTAGGTCCATTTGGTTGGGAATAGGTTCAGGATGCCCAACCCACCCACACTCAGTCACTGGGCCATTTGTTTGGTCAGTGGCATCACATCAGGCACACCACCCAAATTGTCAGCAGGGGACTTCGAACCCTCATCAATGGTGTCTGATGCTGTTGCCTGCCCATCAAGGATGATCCTTGATGACTTTGAGAAGGAGGTAATTGGTTCTATCATCATGTTAACCAAATCAAATCCGTCGGGCATTCTGGCGAATATTTCAGTCTCTATACCTTTCCAACCACTTGAGATCCAAACATTGGGCTGATTGCCAGTTGAATTAGTTCTTTTTGATTTCAATTTGAAAATCTCGATGCAGATTTTGCTGATTCCTTGTAACAGTTCTGATGAGGTGAGTGTGGGTACTGGGGGTGGGATCTGAAGTGGAAGAGCTGTTACCCAGCGCTCGTCTACTATGTGAGTGAGGTCACCCTGAGTAATGAGTGGTACCACCATCCTCGGTGCCTTCTTGCTCAGAAAGGAAAACTTCCCAGATCAACACCCAGAGGACGTTCCTAAGGACTTACACCTCCCATCTGCACATTCTGTCACATTTTTGGCCACAAGGCCACACCTGCCCTATCAAAGAGGGCGTTACTCATCAAGAACTTATCTAAAATAAAATGGGCGGAGCAGAAGCCCATTATGAACTGGCATTAGACACCAGTGAAGCCTTCCCATGGGGAGCGCAAGGCTGTTATATTCTTTTTAAAGCCAGTGTCCCCACAAGAGCGCAAAAAGGCCAAACAGGCCCACAAGGCGGTGGCCAAGGAGGAAGCTAAGGCTGCATCCACCATCTCACCAGCCCATCTTCAGGAAACGTTGTGACTTTCGCGATGGAAGCAGCTCGTGAATCTCTCAACCAATCAGATTGGCCGCCCAAGCTGATAGGGCAGCCCAAGCTGAATTCCAGATGGCCAAATCAGTCTCTCCCAACCAATGCGCCTAAGCCTCGATTGGGTTCAAGTCACTCACCAGTAGTTCAGCTGAAATTCCACCTCCAAGCAATGGTGCACCACAAATTCATGCACCACAAAAATCCCAGCCCACAGCGGAAAAAAGCGAAGGCAAAGGCCAACGCAAACCCCACTGCTAAAGCTAACCATACTGACTTAAAATCTATAGCATAACATACCTGAGGCGCCACCATGCGGTATGAAGAAAATGAGAAGGCTGAAGGGCTCAGGTGCCCTTCCCCACACACCTAAGGTGGCTGGGGGGACCTTTACTTTAGGGACGTTGAACATCACTGGAAACAAGGCCTCGCCATCCCAGGCTAGGAAACTGAGTTTTTTAAAAAATAATTTACCCGTGGACATCCTGGCCATTCAAGAAACCCACTGTCCATGCAGTTCTGGGGAATCATGGAAACTCCTGCTCCTCCCTTCCCTTTCATTCTGGTCTGAGAACTGTGGGATGCTTGTTTGAGTGAACATTCATAAAATTTATTTCATCAAATTCCTTCCTAGATGGCCGCATCCTTGTTGTCACCTTTTCATGGTATGATGAAGTACACACTATCGTTAACATTTACTCCCAAACCTGTGCGCAAGAACGTTAGGAATTTTCGCAGCAGTAAATTCCCTTCTACTACCCACTGACACATTCATAGTCAGAGACATGAACTGCCAGATGAACACATCCACAGACCGCTGTCCCTCATCACCTTAATCCCACAGGGACACGTTGAGCTTTGCGTTCTCAGGGCCACCCTAGGGTTGTATGATACCTTGTCGCGCCATGCTCTTACTCACTAACATGTCACGCCCCCACATACACAACGGCTAGTTGAGGTCCATTACCCACATCAACATTATCCTCACACCGCTCAAATTTCATTCCCAAAATTTCCATTTCGTCACAACGAAGCTTGATTACTCTGACCACAGGATGGTATCAATCTCCTTCCACTTATCCAACCCATCTGCCAGGCGCCGTTTTGGTGCAAACTTAGCCCTGCTATTATTGCATCGCAAAGATTTTCCTTATGGATGAAATCCATGACCTCAGCTCTGGAGTTTGTCACACCATTATGTGCAGATCCAATTTCCACCTGGTCAACCTTCAAGGCGTGAACAATCCGCCAGGCCTGGCACCTCTCCTCCCACCACTCACAGGATTCCTTGGCAATCATTTCAAGCACAATGGCAGAGTTGGACCAACTGGAGTCTAACATCCCCGCTGCAGGCTACAGCCTGGCTTCAGGTCATAAGTGGGCAGAAGTGGCCTCTCACCTCAATGCACTGGTGAGGCAACACAAGCACCAGGTTTGTGTTCAGTTCAAAGCTAAACATATTACAGCGGGTGACACATGCTCCGCTTACTTTTTTCAAAAAAAAATTTGCACTGTGCAAGAGTTTGGCCTGCACACAGGTGAGAAGGCCAGATCGGTCCATCATGGATATGCTGGCCGATGTGGCAATCAAGATATATAACTATTACTCTGAACTGTATCGAGCTGATCCTATTCTGCCAGATGAAATGGCAAAATTTCTTGAAAGCGCACAAATCCGCACCATTTCCTGATTCCCAGAGTTAATGAATTTGATTACTCGAGAAGAACTCTGGGACACTGTTTGTGGTGCACCATATAGGAAATGCCCAAGTCCATATGGCATCCCTTATAAGTTTTATAAAAAATTTTCAAAGATTTATCCTCCTTGCTGCTTGCCTCTCTTAACCAATGCCTTCTGGAAACGCGCCTCCTGCCTGGAGGGCAAGAGGCCTTCACAACTACTTTATACAAAAAAGGGGATAATCTGGACTTGGCCAACTGGCGCCTCATCTCTCTCACTAACACTGACACAAAAATTTTGCTAGAATCATGGCTAACCATCTAGGGGCTGCTGCATCTGCTCTCATCTCCCATGAACAATTCGGCTTCATACCCAAAAGGTTGATTTGGAACAATATCCACACCGTAGCTAATGTCTGTCAGTCCACGGCCTCTGGTGCACTTGTATTCTTTGACCAGTAGAAAGCATATGATAGGTCAACTGGGAATACCTCAGGGCCTGCTTCCACATGTTCCGCCTCCCCCTCGCTTCATCAATTGGGTGATGTTGCTAATGGAATCTGCCACAATGGCTGTATGTGGCCCTGGATTTCTCACGGAAGTAGTTCACTCTCAAAGGGGACTGCGCCAAGGGGACCCGCTTAGCCCAAACTTGTATAACTTCAGCCTTGACCCATTCCTTAGAAATGTGAATGCCCGCCTTACTGGGATCCATGTGCTAGGCCAAACCCCAGTCAAGACGTTGGCATTTGCTGATGATTGTGTGGTTGGGGTGTCTAACAATATGATGCACTTACACTTATAGACTATCCAGGTTTACTCCAGGGTAAGTAATGCTGCACTCAACGCCTCAAAAACCAAAATTGTTTTCCTTGGTTGGTATCAAGCCCGCTGGGCCCCAGCGCCCTGTTTCCTACCCGCCTCATCAGCTAATGCATGAGCTTGCGTGCTCTGCCCACCCCACACTGCCCCGCAAGTACTCCCCTTTGTGCCAAGCCCCACCTATAACCCTGTCCGCCAATGGGGGTGTGGCTGGAGGCAGTTGGGTACACCACATCGGTGATGAAAAACCATATCCTAGACAATGTGACGAAATGCATAGCTTCCCTCAAAGACCATAAGACCTCCCTTACAGGCAGGTTAGTGCTTGCCATCTCTATGCTCCCTCTAAAGTTTGGTTTGGGGGCCCACGCCATTGCTTTTTCCCCATGTTTCTTCATGTCACTATACGCCCTTCTGCAAGGTTGGCTTTGGTTGGGCCACCCACCGCCGGTGTGCCTGGATTTCATGTTTGGCCCTCGCCATAGTGGCGGTATGGGCCTGCCCAACTTTGAGGCCCATGCTGCCAAAATCCTGGGCACCTGGATTGCTGCCGTTACCAACCCTACAGTTTAAGACCAACATGGGTCCTTCGCGGCCTGCTCCAACTTCTCCCGCGCCCTGGGACTCACCAACCCGTCTCACCCACACTCTTTGTTGAAATATTTGGCTTCCCATCCTTTGGCAGCAGGTCCACATGGGACGTTGCCCCACTTCAAAAGGATCCTCCTCTCCATGCAGAGCGCTTAATGGAGGATTCGCATATGTGGGCAAGCCATCTAGAGGGGGCGTCCTCCTCCTCAGTTCACCCAGGAGGTACAAGAACTTCCTATTCTGAACGGAGTGATACCCATGAGACCCCCTACCATGGCCAGAGTGGAATACCTGGGTAACATGGACATCCCTTACCCCTTGATACCCAGAAAGCCATTTGGAAGTATGCCTACCACCCTCTTCTGCAGCCTCATATTTGTTCCCATGTGTGGCGCTGCTTGAGATGGGTATACCATACTGCCGACTGCTCTAACGCTTTGAGCTCATCCTGTGCAGTTTGTGGCCAGTATGGAACGCTGGTTCACCGCCTGGAAAAGTGCCCTTCATCTAAATCAATATGGCGTGAAGTGCAACATCTGTTTCGCCAGGATCAGACACAGCTTTCAGTCTATATAAGGACATGTTTACTTTATCCATGGTTTCCCCTCTCCCGCCCTCCCTCCGTGCTTTGGTGGTCACAATTGCTGTGTGAACCATCCACACGGTAGTCTTGGATGCCATCTCTAGCTCCACCCTCACCCTCCAAGAGGCTGTACGCCATTTCCAGTCACACTTAGAAGACCACTTTCACGCGTGGATGTTTGGGTACCTTGCCCCACGTCACCGCCAGTTGGTCTCCTCCTGGTTCCCAGTTTGATTTATCATCTCAGACCCCTTCCTTCACATGTGCTCTATAGTGACGCAAGCCCCTACACACGTTACCCCCCTTCCTTCTTTTGGCGTTCCCACTGGCAACAGGAGTTAGCGTTTGCTTCTCTGGGAAGCCCTCCTCTCGCTGATGACTTCTTAGTTGTTTAATGTCTTTTTGGAAGTGTACGTCCCCTGGTCGGCCTTCCCCATAATAAATAAATAAATATAAACTAAAATCTTCAACCTCCCACCACGTTCACTCCCCAATGTCCTTGGATTCTCTACTGGATGCTCCAGTGTGGGGGAGCGGCAAACCTCCCCCCAGCATTTTCCATCTGGTGGAAAATGTTATTGAACTGTTTTATCCAGTCTCAACAAGTCCTAGGGTCTGTTCTTTATGCCCAAGGATCTTAACGTCCACCTCACACACTCCCATGCAGTGTCTTACAGCCCATTCATATTCCCGGGCTCAAATACATTACAGACTTTGGGTTGAACATAGGAAATTGTTCCTATATGTGGACTAATCCATTATTAATATGGCACAGGCAGTGATGCAACCTGCCAAATTATCAATTTCTTGACCTAAATGGAGGTTTTTGACCCAGGATTCACATGTGAAGTCAATTATGCAACAGCAGCAACTGTGCCTCTATCATTGAGGTCACCTATATCTCCATAAAGCACATTTGACTCCCCGCAGAAAACACTAAGGTGGTTCAGTTCGCTTGGTTGCCCAATTACCTTCCCCCTGTGGTGCTCCATCAACAGCAAATGGAAGGTTTGGCAGCCTACGGCACCAACCCCAACCTATAAATTTTTGGTCTCCAATGGGGCTACACGCCTTTATGAGCCTCTGGCATTCGCCATTATCAGCCCTGAATCAATAGAATTGCTCTGTCATTTCATTCTTGCACTGTCATTTCCTATTTCCCCGCAACCTGATCTGTGCCCATGCTGAGGGCAGCGGACCATCTGCCCATCCTGATTCAAGATGGACAATTTAAAGTGAAAATGTCCCTCCCTTGCTGCTTCCAACTGATCTGCGCTTTAGGCTGTCAGCCCCAATCTGCTGCACACCCCACAGCTTTTTCAGTATTATAAAATTTTACCACCCTCCCCCAAAGCTTACTGCTGCCACGCATGCAGAAGACAATCAGACCCATCCTCATCCAGTGCTCTAATGCACCCACTAATTATGAATTGGCTGAACATCAGTTCGCTCCCATTTTACCCAATTTCCAGCCACATCCCGCCCTCACACTGATGACCAATCCATTATGACATGAACCCATGGACCCCATTGGATGTAATAAAAGAATCTAGTAGTTCAATTTGAGCAATCTGAGGTCCAAATTAACAGTTTATCCATTCACAAATTCCCATTCAGATTACTCAGCGGCTTTTATGAACAGTGGCCATCTGCCAATATGTTCAACAGTGAACACTAGTTCACTGTTGCAGCAGCTGTATATAAAATAGTCGCCCCCTTTATGAAACTGTCAAAGTGTCATTAGCAATGCTTGGCAAAGGTCTCACTTCTCCCATTATTGCCTTGATATTGGCCCTGCAGGGCAAACGTGATATCTAAAATCTACATAAACAAGCCACTGACGCCATCCTGCAAATCATTAGACTTTTACATAATCATGAGGCAAAAATTACCCTCACCGACATTTTTTATTTTCCCAGCTTCCTGCCACTCGCATTCAAACAAAAAAATACTTTTTGTTGTATCATAACGCAATTTCTGCAGCCAATAATTTTCACAAGCATCCTCTCATCAGCACACTCAACCAGAATCTTGATAAAAGCCCTAAGTCCTTGCTCTCAGCCTTAGCCCACGCTCTGGCCTTGGATAGGACTTTACTGCTGAGGATGAGCCCCCCAATTCCCCTTCCACTTCCACAAATAGTGGGTAAGCGGTTTGCCGCTGTACCACCTGGTTGGTTGTGTTATCATTTTGTGTGTCTCAATGGCTTGTTTTAGGCAGTTGATTTATTTTGTCTTGTTAAGTTTGTTTTATTTTTGTGTTTGGTAATTTCCATCCCCTGTTCAACAAACCTTTTTTAAAATTTAAAATTTATAAACCAAAATAATATGAAACTGCTTACTAATTATCATTGAACATATCAAACCAATTAATTACCAACTGCTTACATAATACAGTTGAACCTATCAAATCAATCAAAAACCATCAACCACTTAGCCAAAACTAATTGAATCTATCAAATTACTCTAATTCTATCAAACCACTTTTCAAAGCAAAAAAGCCTACCAAGTCAACCAAAACACTATCATCCACTTAACCAAACCCAATTGAACATAAGAAACAACCAAATCTTACCAGCACTCTGGACAAATAAAATTAAGCTTTATCAAATAGTAAAATTCACCAACATTTGGCTTAAACAAATCTAAATATTAATTAATAAAAAACCAACAACCACTTACCCAAAACCATCAGATATATAAAGTTGACCAAAAAGAACTAACCACTCAGCCAATCATAATTAAAAGTATTAGATCAATCAAATATCACCAAACTGCTAACCAAAACATCTCTATATTGAAAAGATCATTATTTGTATATATGTGACATATCATATTTTAAACTGATAAAACATTTTCACCTAACTTGGCACATAGGTATGAATTAGTGGAAACAACTTAAGCAGGTTTTAAAGTTATAATAAGAAAAATCAGATAAAGTAGTTTTTTAAAACAAATGGATAATTAGTAAGCACTTTTCTCTCTCGTTGCAATCACTTTTGCAACTTATTCAATTCAAGTCTGATTCTAGTTTGATAATCTCACAGAGGAGATTAGTCTGCGCCCATGTCAGGGAGCAGTTGAGCAAGTAAGGTAAGAGGAGCAGGTGGCAGGCCCACGGCCTCAAATGTTCGAAAACGCCCCAGAGAAACTGGCAGAATAGAAAAAAAAATAAAAAACTGGCAGTCACTATTTCCCCAGAAATCCTCACTTGACAATCCTGATGCAACCAGTACATCAACATGCCGCACTCCCAACCACTCTCGTTGGTGGAATACAGAGTCCATGTGTTTCTGGACATCCAACAAACAGCTTTATGAGAAAAATTTTGTGGGATGTACACACTTTTCCAACTGCGGTGTATGTCGCACCTCACTCCATGTCACGTGGATGGCTGAGCCTCAGTTTTGAAAACAAGGAGGCAGCAGACAAAGCTGCTGCAGTGCACATAGTGATTGACCTCCCCAAAGGGCAATGGGTCATTGAAACCAAACGCACCAGATGGACAAAATCCAACCAAATTTTCCTTACGTTTGACTTTTTGGCTACTACAGTAAAACGTGCCATTTTTGAGCAGCACCTGAAAGATGGTCTCACTGTATATGGCGAAATACAATCTTTTGAGATGCAACACTTTATGCTGATACCACACCTGTGCACCAGCAAAGCCATCGCAGTTCTGACCCCAGCTGAGGAGATTCCAAAGGACCTAGCCCAGATCCCGCACTCCACATATATCAATATTGAAGGGCATACCACCCACCCTTTCCAGGTAACCGTGGACAGCGCACCCCCCATCTGCACCCACTGTGACACATTTGGCCATAAGGCACATGCATTCCCCACCAAGGAGGGCATCACATTTCAAGAGCACCCCTCAGCGGCCATGGCCAGTGGAGAGGCGCACTAAAAACCAACTGCAAGCACCAAAGAGGCTTTCCCATGGGGAGCACAAGTCTGCTACCTACTGGTAAAACTTATCTCTCCTCAAGAGTGGAAGAAGGCCAAACAGACCCGCAGGGCTGCGGCTAAGGAAGTGGCCAAAGTCACCACTGCTATCCCACACTCACAACGCCAGGAGGACATTGAAACCTTCGCGGTGGAAGTGACTCAGGAATCCATCAACCAATCAGATTGGGAAGCCCATGCTAATTAAGCCACCCAATCTGAGGATCCGATTGGGGACTCAAATTCTCCTGATCTTTGCAACCAAGCTCCAGTCAAAACTGACTTGGGGTCCAACCTAACTGAAAAATATTTTGACCTGCTCTTTGGTGCACCAAACTCATCCGCACCACAAAAATTTGTTCAACATTGGGGAAACAAAAAGTGAAGGCAAAAGCCAAAACGAACCTTTCTGCTAAAATCAACAAAACTACCGATAGCGTTGCTGCAAACACCCACACTGCTGTGAAGGCCTGTGGGGATCTAGAGGAGGCTAGTGGGCCCAGGTGCCCACCCCCTCACACCTAAGGTGCAAATGGAGAAACCTTCACTTTAGGGACATTGAATATCGCCAGACTCAAGGCCTCGCCATCCTGGGCTAGAAAACTGAGTTTTTTACAAAAAATTTTACCCATGGATATCCTGGCTATCCAGGAGTCCCACTGTCCATGAGGTTCCGAGGATGCTTGGAAAACCGTTCTCCTCCCATCCCTATCCTTTTGGTCAGAGCACTGTGGGATGCTAGTTTGGAAAAACAATTTTTTTAATCTTTTTATTGTCAGAATCCTTCCTCAATGGCTGAGTCCTTGTTGTCACTTTCTCATGGGCCGATGTGGCACATGCTATCATCAACATCTATGCCCCAACCTGTGCATGAGAGCGTCAAGAATTTTTCTCATCGGTCAAATCTCTCCCACTACCCCAGACCCTTTTGTAGTCAGCAATATGAACTGTTGGCTAAACTTACCCACAGACCGTTGGCCTTCCTTCCTCCCACGCCCTCCAGGGTCACATAGAACTTCGCGTTCTAAAGGCCACCCTTGGGTTAATGGATGTGCTGCCGTGGTGAGCCCCACTGCTCAAAAACATGACGCGCCCCCACATCCACAATGGCCAATTAAGGTCCATGACCTGCATAGACCTTATCCTTACACTGAGAAATTCCAACCTCACATTTCCCACTTCCAAACAACAAAAATTGAATTCTATGACCACCGGCTGGTCTTGATAACCTATCACCTACCTGTCACAGTGGCTAAGGCCCCACATTGGTGCAAACTCCGCCCTCCAAAAATTGCGTCGCCAGGATGTTCCACTTGGGTAAAATCAGCAACTTTGCCAAAAGAGTTTGTTACACCATTTTGCGCGGACCCCATCTCCACATGGGCAGCCTTCAAAGAGGATACCATCCGCCATTCTCGCCACCTCTCCTCCTGACGCTCACAAGCTTCATCGGCCATCATTTTTCGCACTCTGGCAGAGTTGGCACACCTGGTGTCCAACATCCCAGCTACAGGATACAGCCCTGCATGGGGCCAGAAGTGGGCGGAAGCAGCCGCACACCATCAACGCGCTCAAAAGGCAACACAAACATTGGGTTTGTGTTCAGTACAGGGCCAAATGCATTACAGAGGGCGAAAAGTGCACCACATATTTTTTAAAAAAATTTAGCATCATGCCAGAGTGTGACCTGCACACAGGTGCAAAGATCAGATGATTCCATCGCGGATATGCCAGCCAAAGTGGCAATCAAAATACAGAAGTATTACTCAGAGTTATACCGATCTGATCTAATTCAGCCAGCTGAAGTGGCAAAATTTTTTGACCAAACCCACATCTGCACCATTTCTCAATGCCCGGAAACAATGTATTTGATTACTCCAAACAAAATATGGACAGCCATCCGCAGTGCACCAAATCGGAAATTCCCAGGCCCAGATGGCATTCCATATGAATTCTAAAAAGGTACTTCAAATATGTATCCCAACTGCTGCTCGCCTCATTAACCAGAGCCTGTTGGAAATGCGCCTCCTACCAGGAGGACAAGAGGCCTTTACCATCACACTCTTCAAGAAAGGGGATAAACTAGACTTAGCCAACTGGCGCCCCATTTCTTTAACTAACATGGATGCTAAAATTTTAACAAAAATCATGGCTAACCGTTTAGGGATTGTAGCATCTGCCACCATCTCCCCAGAACAATTCGGTTTCATGCCCAGAAGGTCGATTTGGGACAACATGTACTCTGTGGCTAATGCATGTCAGTCCACAGCCTCTGGGGCACTTGTATTCTTGGACCAACAGAAGGCCTATGATAGAGTAAACTGGGAATACCTCAGGGCCTGCCTCCATCAATTCCTCTTACCCCCTCGCTTCATCAACTGGATAATGCTGCTCACAGAATCTGCAACTATGGCAGTGCGTGGTCCTGGCTTGTTAACAGATGTAGTCCACCCTCAAAGGGGCTTGCAACAAGGGGACCCCCTTAGCCCACTCTTATACAACTTCATCCTTGACCCACTACTTCAAAACGTGAATTCCCACCTCACTGGGGTCCATGTGCCAGGCCAAGCCCCAGTCAAGATGATGGCGTTTGCAGATGACTGTGTGGTTGGGGTGTCTAATAATAAAGATGCACGCGCACTTGAAGCTGTCATCCAGGAGTATTCCTGGGTAAGTAATGCTGCACTGAACGCTTCCAAGACTGAAATCATCATCCTTGGTCGGTATCAAACCTGCTGGGCCCCAGCAACCAGTAACCAGCCCGGCCCATCTGCTCGCACATGTGCTCGCCCTCCCATCTCACCCCACCCCACCCCACTGGTGCTCCCCTTCGTGTCACACCCTACCATAGGGCCTGTCCGCCATCTGGGCGTGTGGGTGGAGGCAGGCTGGTACTTATCAGCAGTAATAAAAGTCATATTCTAGACAATGTGACAAAGCGCATCGCCTCCCTCAGAGCCCACCCTACTTCCCCTTACTGGCAGGGTTGTTTTAGCTAACTCTATGCTCCTCTCCAAAGTCAGGATTGAAGCCCACGCCATCCCCTTCTCCCCAAGCTTTTTCAAATCCTTGTATGCCCTTCTGCAAGGATGGCTATGGTCAGGCCGCCCACCACCAGTATGGCTAGAGGTCATGTTTGACCCTCATCATCATGGTGGCATGGGCCTGCTTGACTTCAAAGCCCATGCTGCCAAGATCCTGGGCGCCTGGATTGCGGCTGTCACCACCCCTACGCTCCCCTCCCAACACTGGTCCCGCGTGGCCCACTCCAACTTCTCCCACGCCTTGGGCCTTAACAATCCATTGAACCCTTACTCCTTGATGAAATACCTGGCTTCACACCCATTGGCCACAGGTCCTCATGGGACTGAAACCCACTACAAACGAATCCTCCTCTCCATGCGTAGTGCTGAGTAGAGAATTCATATTAGCGGACACACACCCCAGAGAGGCCGCTCCTCTCCTCAGTTTACACAAGAGGTACAGGGGCTACCCATCCAAGATAACATGATCCCCACACGGCCCCATGTCCTATCCAGGGTGGACTACCTGGACATGATGGACATCCCTTACTTCATTGAGACCCAAAAGACTATCTGGAATTACGCACACCATCCTCTGTTGCAGCCTCAAATACGTTCCCATGTGTGGCGCTGCCTGAGGCGGGTGTACCATACAGCTGAGCGCTCTAACACTTTACACTCATCCTGCATCGTGTGTGGCCAGTATGGAATGCTGTTCCACCGCATGGAGAAGTGTCCTAGCTCTAGAGTGATATGGTGCGAAGTTCAACATCTTCTTGGCCAGGATCAAACACATCCCTTCAGTCTGTCAAGAGATATGTTTGCTTTATCAATGGCCTCCCCCTTCCCCCTCCCTCCATGCTCTGGTGGTTGCAATCGCCATGTGGACCATCCACACGATTGTCTTGGATGCCATCACAGGCTCCACCCCCACCCTCCCAGAAACTGTCCACAGATTCCAGTCTCATTTGGTGGACCACTTTCAGGCGTGGTTATTTGGATACCTCCCACCATGTTGCCAACAGCTGGTCTTCTCCTGGTTCCTAGTTTGGTTCATCAAATCAGACCCTTTCCTCCACATGTGTTCAATAGTGGCTACGGCCCCTTCACACGTTCCCTCCCCTTCCCCATAGTGGCGTTCCCGCTGGCAACAAGAGATAGCATTGCTTCTCTTGGGTGCCTTCCCTGTTACTAAATTTTGTTTCTTTTGGGTCAAATTCAGAAGTGTCCATCCCATGGTCAGCCTTCCTCACAATAAATTTAAATTTAAATTTAAATGGATAATTAGTAGTCAATCTAACATATCTAAGGCGTGATTGCTTAGATAAACTCAATTTTATAAATACTCAAAAATGCGGAAAATAACGTCTTATTGTCAAAGCAAACCAAAGTAAACTCAGATACAAATAACTTTAAAATAAATTGATAATTACATTTTGATCGTCACTTTAGTTTTAGCTTTAACTATCACTTGCAATATCAGCTTTAGATAACTATATATAGATAAACCACTAAAACGCTTAGCTAAAACCATGTACATCCAAATCAACCAATCTCAACTGTTTGTTAAAACCAAAATGAAATTATTGAAATAACCAAAAACTACTCACAACATACCAAAACCAATTAACTTATTAAATCAATCAATCACTAATTGCTTACTAAAACCATTGAGCTTAATAATTAGTTAAATGACCACTAACCACTTGGAAAACCATTTATTTATCAAATCAACCAACTATTGAACTGCTCAGTTGTAGCACTATACTTATTACCATTAAGAACATATAAAATTTTCAATTCTTACATGTAAAACTTTATTTGTTCCATTATTAAAATGATTATACTATTTAGAAAATCTTTGTGGGCATGAGCACAGCAACTCATCAAGTTTCATCACAATCAGTTGAATTGTTTGGAATGCATACATTACAAAAATCAAACATTCATTTATATATAATAGAAAGGGAGGATACCCCAGTGGTAGAGTATGGACCCTCTACCACTGCCTCCCGAGTTCGATCCCGGTAATGGACTTTGGGTAGGGGACGATTTTGACTGTGTTGGTTTTGTGCACCAATGCCCCGAACTGAGATAGCGAATAGCAAAGGCGGTCCATGGAGTTCCTGGCCTATCATACGCCGCGCATGGAGGTTTTCTGGATTTATCCTCCTTTCCCATTTTCTTCACTTCCCTAATTGGTGCGGTATCATCCCAGGTCGGCCCACTTCAAATAAAATTTAAACTTAAATTTAAATTCATTTATATATAATAGATCAAGTAAAAAAGTCAAAATTTACCTTTCAAATGGTATTAGCAAATGGTTAGGATAGCAACATTTTATAGTTAAATCAAAATCTACAAAATTACTAATTTTATAAGTTAAAGGAAAAATAAAAAACTTGCCCTGATGATGTTAATATAAATAGACAATTACAATAGTATTTTCTGAAATCAAAGTCATTAAAAATACTAAAAATAGACCATCTAGTACTAAAAAAATACTAAAAATATTACTATGTAAGAAAAGCCTCATTTTAAAAGGTGTTTACAACTATTTTAGATAGATGCTGAAATCAAAAATAAATAAAATTACTACATTATATTAGAGTGATAAAAAATATTAAAACTTACCCTGATACTATTAGTAAACATAGCTAATTACAATATCTTGTGCTGAAAAAAACTAATAAAATTACTAAAATATCACCAATTAAAAAGCAAAACATGCTTTCTTTTTGTTTAAATCACTTAGTTGATTAAATCCAAATTTTAGTTACCAAATATACCACCACATGACATTGCGCTGTTCTGTCTTTCATATCAACAAGTTTAATGCCCGCTGCCCTGTATGGGGTGGTGTTGAGCCACCCCCTACCATTTTTCAACTGATACCAAAGCGTTCCCAGGCTGGCTCAGCCAGCCCACTCAACACATCTGGTCACTTTGTCCCATTTTAGGACCTAGTGCTCCACCTCATGTGCTCTCAGGTGGTGCCTCATAGCCCCCTGGCACCCCCAGGAGCAACATAGGTTTGGCCTTTGGGCCAAATATGGGACCCTCTTCCCCTATGATGATGTGGTAATCATCAACTTGGCCCAGATGTTAATGAAACCTGCTAGCTTCATTGACCTCCTTTCCTCCAGGGTATTTTTACCTCAGTTTCTCAGTGAAGCTGATGCTGCAATTGCAGCAATAGTTGCATTAGTATATAAAAACATACCAATTTCTACCACATGCACTTAGTTGCCTGAGGACATGACCCACATGGTAAAATTCATGAATTTGTTAACTCTCCTCCCACCCAATGTGCTCTGCCAGGAGCTCCCTGGTAGGTCTGAGCGCCTATGGCTCAGACCCCATGCTTCAGTTTGTTGTTCCAAATGGGGAGAGACGCCTTTCTGGACCCTGCGCCTTTGCAACAATTTATGTGACGGTTGAGGTCTATCCTCAGCATCACATTGCCCTGATCTTTGGTAAGACAGGGCAGGCTGTGTCTGGATGTATGGAGGAGGAGGGGGAGTTGGTCTTGGCAGGGACGCCTAAGGGGCAGGAGCTTGAAGGAGGCCAAGGAGCCAGATGGGCGTCCAAGTCAAGGAAAAACGAGAATCAAGTAAAATGGGGAGTTTTGAGATTTGATTTGGATTTGAATCAAGAATGGAATGGAACAGGTGCTTGGAATTTTCGCGGTTCATTTGGAATTCGAAATGGAACTGGTGCAGAACTGTTGAGGATCAGAATTGGCACAGAACCATTGAGTGAGAAATTCCGCGATCCTGCTGTAAGGTTTACACCAAGCATCAGTCAGATTAGCACCATAAGCTTATGTTATATTTTATATTAGCTTGTAGCATGTGTATATAGGGAAGAAACTGGGAGCTGGAGGCTTCTCAGTTCTGTTTTCTATCAACCTGGCCAATATTAAATAAAAGAACTTTAAAATTCATATAATTATAGTTTAAGTTTATTTAAAATATTGCCTAACTGCAGCCATGTTTGGCTTGAATCAACAAGAATTGGACTTTGAGAGTGAGCTTGGGAGAGCTATTGCCTCCCCTTTATACCTTGTCTTGGAGTCAAGGCATGTTGCTGGGGTTAAGTATATTTGCAACTGTCTTCCAGGGGGTGCTTGTCCAATCTTGTAGCGCGCGCACAAGGAGAGTAGTATCAGGAGCCCTGTCAGCCCTATGGTCTGTAACATGGATCCTGTTTCCCAACTCATTCGTGGCTCATTGGAAGGAGCCAGTGCGTTACAATTTACTCCATAATGGTAACATACCCTTCAAGATTCCCCACGCTGCCATACAATCTGCACCCAATCATCCATTCTGGGCCCATTTGGAGGGCGGATGGACTGTATGCCCCTCATGATTTGGGTTAGACCACTCAAAGTGCACGTGCCCATCTTATGCTACAGCTACACTGAGCCACCAAGCCTGGAACTAATTTGTCACTAATGCGGCAAATTTGCTCTCTGGGCATCTACTCTCCCCCCTCCTCCTCCAAAAAATGGAGATGCATCCAAGAAAACACAAGCCAATCAGGCTCTCCCTCAGCGGCTGGATCCTGATCAATTCAGCAACACTATCAGCAATCCCCCACTTCAGCCAATCAAGATTGTTCCTGGAAAACTGTTTGAGGCAACAACGCCCAGGACCAGTTACCCACCCAATACCACCCATATGCGGATGCCCCAATTCAAGTTAATCAGAACCCCAGGGCATATCTGGATGAGGTTACCAAATCAGGCAAACCTGTTCCTAATTCAGCTGAACTAATCAACTTTGGCCAATTTTTAAGTGTAGACTATGATACAAAATTTCCTCCTCACAATTACATGCCAAAGCCAGGCACCAACTCATACCAAAGTGACTACCAGCTCGTGATGATGGTGGTGGCCTCACCTGAATGCCACTCACTCCATGAGCAGTTGCTAAATCAGCTGCCTTATTGGACAACGGTGTGCCACCTCTCACCTTTCCACCTGATTTCCCTGACGTTGAAAAAGTAAAATCCTTGCGCTTTAAATGAAAGCAACTATAGCAGTCTGTGCCATCACTATGACAGCAAAATTTAACCTAAAATCAAAGGTAATGCGTTCAAGTATCATCACTATTGCCTCCCTCCCTAATGTCCACATCCAAGTAGAACATGAAATTGACAAATTTTCAAATTTATGTTCATAAACATGCTCATCCCTGACAACCCATTATACAATGAACTTGAGCCCCATCTATAAAACTCCATTCCACTGCTCTGCGCATGACTTGCATATTTTGTGAGATCTCAGCCGCCAAGGAGGCGCCTGAATTTCCTCCCCTCCACCATGGTTAGATAGGCATTTTTCTGATTCCATCTAGTTGGAGTTTTTTAATTTGAATTTCCTGTTTTCCTTGCTTCCCCCATCATCCTTAAGTGTGTCATCTCCAGTCATGTACTCTCAAATAAAAATTAGACCTTAAGAACTTAAAAAGCAAAATTCACTTAGAAGGATATTGCAACTATTCAGATGATACAAATAATCATACTGGAAACAAACATCTAGCTAAAAATAAATATAACCATCAAAAAGATTTACCTTAAAAAGATACTGATGAACAAATCAAATTTAGATGATCATACTGGAAACAAACTTCTAATAACTTTAATGAATCAATAGCTAAAAAAATAAAAAATAAGTAACATTTTAAAAAGTTTTACCTTAAAATGATCTCAATAACACTCTTCATACCTAAGAATGTCATGATGGGATTAGACATCTAATAATAAATTAACTACAATCTACTTTTTGTTGTTAGTAAAAAACTGATATTTAGTGAACGTTTTTTATAAATTTCCAAAGACTATTAAGGTGCATACCTTTGCATTGAAATATAATTCTGTGATATAAGTGATTATAATAAAAACAACTATTTAGTGAATTTTTTTACAAAATCACAAAAAAACTTTTAAAAATATCATCTTTGTGCTGAAATTGTTTAATTTATTTAACCAAAGCAAGCCAACCAGGGGACAGGCATTACCGAAAGAAAGAAACAACATGAAAGCTGAGCAGGGTCAACTCTGTTGTAGAAAGTTTTTCCACCTCCGGATCAGGACTCAAATTTTTCTGGTTACGTCATGGGTAAGGTTTTCGTGTTATTATACCTACTAACCGCCAATAGCTTCCTTCGGCTGGCACCCCGATCGATGTGCTAAGGGCGGGAATCGAACCCACAACCTTCAGGTTGGTAGCCGTACGCCCTTACCGACTCGCCTTCCACCCCCTTTTGTGCGGAAATTGTATTATGCAGTTTTTCTGCAGTTTAAGCGGGGTTGTAATCACTAAGATAATTAGTAATTTGAAATATTTATATCTGATATGACACCTAGGCTTATATCTAAAATAGAATATACCTATTTTTTAGTACTAGATGGTAATAAAATACCTATTTAAAGATGCAATATCTATTTTTGCGTCAAAATTATTGATAAAAGCACCAAATAGACAATCCACAGTATTATCACATTTTAATCTTATCAGTATAGCTTAAAGTAATTGATTAAATCATTTAAAAACATGGTTAAGATTTTATAACTATAACTATCAAATTAATTAAATATTAAACTGCTCTCCCATAATGATACATGATTTCCATCAAAAACATAAGATTTTTGCTTGTTACATATAATAATTTTTTATTTACTATAAAAAAGAGGCTTTAAAAGTTCAGAAATCTTCAGAGAGTGCGCACAACCACTAAGGTTTTATATTAAATAATGAATGGTATAGGAATGCAGAGAAGACAAATAAGCAGACAAATAAGCATTCATTTTTAACCACATTTGAAAAGAAGAAGGTTCTCAATTTGACCTTTATGTATGTTTATGTTTGTAAATGCATTACTCTAAAACTACTAAACTAATTTAGATAAACGTTTTAAAAATGAAAGAAGATGCTGCCACTTAGGTTTTATTCTAATTTTTTAAGGATTGGTATAATAAAAGAAAGAATTTTATATATAAGAAGTAAAAACCTATATATGACTATTGTTGGGATCATGGTTAGAGGCCAGGGATCATTTTAAATGTTTGAGGGCTGGATGACCCAAAGTTTGAGGGTGTTGGTTTTTATCTAGATTGTTATCTTGGTCAAGAATTCTTATTATTAAAGCAGATAAAAGTATGGTATGGTAATTTAAAATAAATACAATTTTTACTAAAATTGTGAAAATGGGAGAAAAAGCATAAAGTATATAATTTGATACTTGCTTTTTATGGGAAATTGGGGGATTTGATCAGTGACCATCTAAGCCATCCAAACCTAGATCTAATAGATAAACCAATCAGGGATTTGGCACAAGTCCCAATCAATTCACTTAATCAGATAGAGCTTGCCTCATAGCTCAGGTTTGAACCTGACGTTGGGTGACTCCAAGGGAGCAGGATTCTGATATGTCAGTTGGGGTTGATTGCCAATTTCAGTCATAGTCAACTTTTGTCAGGGATGATGCCTGACAGAAGTTTAGGCTCATGAGTTGATAATAAGAATGATCACTAACCTCAATAGCTATTAATTTTTATCAGGGATTATCCATGACAGAATTGTGGGCCTTGTGGTCAGTTCAGGATTAATTCCCACCTTTCAACATGTCCAAATGCGTCATTCAGGTGGGAATCCTGATAATAGCCCCCTATAAATCTTGGCGTAGGGGGGAACAGATGGAGATAACAACTATGTATGCAATTGATGACTGTGTCCTGAACAACTTCTACAATTGAGTGTTCATTGCCCCATTTATATATGGCTTAATAAATCCCTGAACAGTTGTTACCATTTTAAGATTGTGACCTCAAGCTGGTGATGGTAAAGTAGGACAAGGTCACCTGTTTGGAAGGAGTATAGGGGATCATGCTTGTTGTTAAATTGAGCAGTTTTTCTACTTTTTGTAATTTTGGCGATTCCCTATATATCTTTCAAAGGGTTTTCACACAGGGTTATGCCTACTGACCAATTGGAACGGATGATATGACAATCATTGGTTCCTCAGAACACTTGTAAACAACAAATTATAATAATAGAAAGGGGCAATTTCAACCCAAAACACTTCTTTATTTTAATATAATAAACTTGGCGGATTTCTTCTAGTCCACTTCCCTTTCTTTCTCCTTCTTTCTTCTAAAAACCTCCTCCTTCCAATCCCCTTGTTTTGCTGATATCCCAGTGACCTCAGTCAGTACTGACTATTTTGCTTATTTATTCATTTCTCCATATTCTCATTGGTTTCAGCTTGTTGTTCTTTAATTCTTTATCACCCTGATTTGAGGCAATCCAAATTTTCTTGTCAAATGTCAACGTCGCTTTATACCCTATTTTGAAGGCGATTTGATATGACCTGTTAAAACCTATTATTGCCTCATCCTAAGGCGATTGATACTTATAACTCTGAAACATCCTCGGCATATTCTGCCCGTTGAATCTTCAGCGGAATTCCTCCAATAATTCGTTGGTCATGATTGTGACCTGTCATCCAGTCATATAGATTTGTGACAATACTGGTTGTGGCGGACAGGTTTTTGGCAGCCAGGGATTGAAGTCTGATGATTTCATTTGCAATACTTTGCATAAGAACCTCAGATGATTCTTGAGAAGCTTGATCAAGCATCTCCTGGACTTTGGAAGGCAGGTCGGGGTTTCTGCCATGCAACGCTTGGAATGGTGACATCTTAGTAATTTTATGGCAGCTTATCTTATAGGCCAGGATTGCACTAGGCAAATATTGGAGCCAATGAAGGGTTCTTTCATAGCCATTTTCTGAAGGGTTGCAGTTAAAATGTCATTTACTCATTCTATCATTCCATTTGTTGCAGGATGGTAGGGGTGGAGAATACCTGATTGGTCCTATCAGCTTTGCTAAATCTTTCACTAACGTTAAGCAGAGATTTTGTCCATTATTGGAGAGAATGACGTTAGGAAACCCATGCTGGGTGATAATCCTATTATACAAAAGCATGGCGGTGGCTTTTGCCAAAGCGGTGGGGAGCAATAAGGCTATAATCAACTTAGTTAGATGGTCTACGGCTAGCATAAGAAACTGATGTCCATTGGAGGCTTGAGGAAGAGGTCCCACAACATTAATGCTAATAGTATGGAATGGTTCACAGGGTGGGCCACTGAATTTAGAGAGTGGGGATTAGTTCCAGCTTGGCTTTTACATACCAAACAGAAATCCAATATATTTTGGATAGAAACAAGCGTTCCCTCCTTATAACATTGAGATTTGAGCCGTTGCTAGGTTTTCTGAATCCCCATAGCTGACTTACCAATGTCCCTTCAAAATGATATGGGTTTGTGCCAATGGTATTACATAAGGAACTCATTGCTTAGACACAAGTTTACACAATTGTCCGTTCTTGATTTGAAGATTTGCTGATCTTTTTGCTAATTTCTGCTGGAGGGTCAGGGATTCGTCCTTCCATAACTGTGGTTGGTTTAGGAGGTTGTAGAGTTGATTCTCTTCAGGATTAGTTATAGTTAAGATAGGAAGCTGAGATAAGCAATCAGCATTTTGGTGGATTGGCATTGGTTGGTGGATAGTTGAAAATCGTAATTTCTTTAAGTTGTAACGCCCATCAGGCTAATATCCCATCAGGGTCCTTCATTTGCTGTAGCCAGCGTAAGGAAGTATGATCTGTTATGATGGTAAAATGCTTCCAATATAAATAAGGTCAGAAATTCTTAATGTCTAGTAAGACCTCCAAGCATTCACATTATGTAAGACTATAATTACGTTTGGCTTTAGATAAGGTCTAGCTGTAGTAGGCGATAGGATGTACCACTATGTTCTCATCATGCTGAGATAGTATAACTCCGTTAGCAATAGCACTGTCATCATCAAAAAGGAGGAAGGGTTTATCGAAATTTGGATGAATAAGTACTGGTGAGTGAGAGAGAGACGCGTAGCATGTTGAAGGCCTTCTGTTGCTCTTCTTTCCATTGAAAGGGTATTCCTTTCTTTGTTAGATATAGCAGAGGCTTGGAGGTGTCTGCGAAATGGGGTATGAATTGGCAATAATATCCCACCATTCATAGGAAAACTTGTACATCTCATAGGGTTTTAGGGGGGTCATCTTATCAATAGCCAAGACCTTACCATCCATCGTGGATATTCTAGCTTTGCTGATCTTATGACACAAATAGTCCATCTCACTATGGAAGAAAGAGCATTTTGACGGCTTTAGTTTTAATGAAGATTGCCATAATTGCTGAAAAGACTTTCCTGAGGTGATCTAGGTGTTCAGTAAAGGTTCATGAAAAAATGGTAATATAATCAAGATATACTAGTATCAGGAGCGTTTTAAATGCCTAATATTCCATTCATAGCGCGTTGGAAGGTAGCAGGGCGTTACAAAACCCCTGAGGCATTATAGTGGGCTTGAATAGTCCTTCACTTGTGATGAGAGTGCATTTTGCCTGATATTTGGGTGACAAATCTACTTGCCAGTATCCACTAGCGAGATCTATAGTGGAGAAATAGTGGGACACTGACTAAGATTAAAAAGTCATCTATAAATGGCAGAGGGGAGCTAGCTTTGCGAATGATAGAGTTGAGGCAGCGATAATCCATAACAGCCTGATGGCCACCATCCTTTTTCAAAATAATAAGAGTGGGGAAGCCCATGGACTTCTGGAAGGAACCAGTAACACAGCCTCCAACAGTTGCTATAACTCTAAGGCCACTTGAGCTTCCTCAACTTTGGATTTTTAATATGGTCAGAATTTAAAAGGGGGGTGATTCTTCGTTTTGATTTGATGTATCACCCTGGACATTTTCCCATAGTCACTTGGTCCTGAGGAAAAATATCGCCATATTCATTGGGGAGGTGTTTGACATCTTGGCGCTCGTTTGGGGTAAGATTACTTCCAATTCTACTATCAACTAAATCTATGGTGGGTGGGGAATTAAATCCTAAATCCTGTAATAAGTCCAAGAACCTCAAATCAGCAATATTCTTGATGGAACATAGTTTACATAAGCGATAGGTGCATGCCAAGGTACTTAGAGAGTTTTAATGGTTAAAGTTCCTAATAGAATTGAGATGGATTTTCTGTAAGCTGGGTCCAAAATCCCCAGGCAGGTCAGTGCTTCCTTGATGGAAGGGTTGAGGTTTCCACTAAGCTCCAATATTTGATCGGGAGTAATAATCTGAATCCCCAAATCCACAATAACTTGTGTGCCTGAGGGTACTGTAATAGAATGAGGGAATACAGAGGGATCACCTCTTCAGCTTCCACAGCCTTTTGGGAATAACTTAGTTTTTTCCCTTAAGACTTGGTGCTCGATTTTGCAGATGTAGGATGGCTATATAATGAAACACGTCCATTTTTAGGGGCTCCTTTACTTTTGATGAGGAGTTCAAATATTAACAGAATTCAAACTTCTATTAGGGATAGGTATTTTCTCTTGTGGTTGATTATGCAGTTAAACTCCCACATCAATTGGACCCCAATAAGAAACTCATAGTTAACTTTTCTAGTGCAGCATCAGGGGCACAATTAATAAAATCCCAAAATGAAGTGATAAAGCAGAGTAGGCTCCTATCGCCTTGGTAGACTGACTACCAGCCATCCCATATTCAGCTTCATGAATCAAATTTGGAGCATTTTTATCTTTTGTATAAGTAAGGAGGAAATAACGTTAACTGGAGAACTAGTATCAATTATTGCAAGGACTTTAACCTTATGAACTACTACTTTGACCTGAACTACTGACAATCCAAATTTGGGATTAATAGCTAATAGACTGTACTTAGGGATTTATAGTGAAGCAAGCGGAGGATTCTTCTGTGGCCAAGCTTGAGGTTGTTTATTACATGTAAAAATTTTATCTGCCAATGCTTGGCTTTCTATAGAAGAGCTGACCACCAAAATTTGTTGGGTAAGTGACCAACATAAAATTAAAAAAGCAGGAGAATTTTACTCCCTTGAATAAGCAGAGGTATTTTAACTTCTGATGTGGCAGCTAACACAAAACAACCGGAAGTACTGGGGATACAGCTAGAATTAGAACAAGGGTCTTGAGGACTTGTTTTTTGACAGCATAGGGAGCCTCTTGCCCTATACTGAATGATTTTTTGCTGATATTCAGGAAGTTGAAATAACTGGATGATATGCTACCCATACCAATGGATTGGAGTGGGAATCAAGATGAGTCTCGAGATTGATGGAAAAGGTATATGGATAATAATTAATAAAATGTCAACCATTCGGTTAATCAAGGGGAATTATGCTGAGATTTCAATATAAATGGTAACTTCTAGAAAAGGGAAAATGAATAGAAAACTACCAAGCTGAGGATGCATCTGGCTTGGGGAACTGAGATTTAAAGAGTCATACGGAGGATTGAACAAGAGGTCTTTCCCCATGATTAGGTTGTTGCATCTAAAGTCTGCTATTAGTATAAAGTTTATAAAGTTTTAATAAGTTGTGATTGCTCTGTATATAATTTATTGAGTTTTATTAAAGTCAGCAATCTTCATATCATTCAATTTGGTTGCTCAGTGGCTAATACCCTGTGCAAACTGTTTTGGCAGAATCAAACCTTTTCGGTAAGTATTAACAGTGGTGCTCACTACAGGGGGTCACTGGTCAACTGTAGTTCCTCGATGATAAGATAAAATGATGAACCCACATTTGTTATGACAAAATTTGATCAGATTCCGCATGTGTTATGCTGAAGAAGCATTAGAGGCACCTAACAATGAACCAGTATTATTTACTGTAACTGAACTGGATGATGAAGAAGTTATGGTCAATATGCAATTAGAAACTGCCCTGAGCTTACAGCCGACCAACAAGGATGCTCCACAAATTTGACCCTTAAGCAGGTGCGGGATATTATAGAAAGGTTGTTGCATGAGTATCAACTATATGAAAATGAGTTGAGGGAGTATAACTTGAATTTGTTTTATAGTAAATGAGATCAAGAAAATTACTACACCTTGTACATGTCCTATCTGGGCATGACTAAAATGGGGTTGGCTTGCTGCCTTGGTACCCACGGAATTGAGGAGTATCTAGTCACATATGTGCACCCATCTATTCTCCAGCTACTGCATTTGCTGGCTTGCCACAACATAGAGACTGGTGATGTAATGTGGTTCACTTGAGCACAGCAAAATGATGCTCACCTCTTGCTCAACTTCCTTGATCGCTCTTTTTCAGAGGTTCAGGGGGCGCTGGTACTGGTGGACCATTGTGTTGGGTATGTCCGCCGTTGGTTGGACATTAAGGGTATCACAGTTAAATCTAGAGTTACCCTGAGTAATAGAGCTGTTGGATTGGCATGGCCATTTGGCAGAATGGATTTAGGACATAACAACATTGGGAAGCAATACCAAGTGCTTTATGATGGATCTAGCAGAATGGGCAGAAACGTTTGAAGCTGTGATTGCTCAGCTTAAGATATAAATAACACTGATGGAACGGCAGGTGGCGGATCAAGTCAGTTCCATATCAGCTGAATTAACCCAACTTTGCATCAAAAGGAGTAGTCAGAATATGACAGACAATGTGCTTATCCTTTAGTCAACGTCCCCCAAATATCTCCAGCTAATCCGTCAGGTTACACAACTGGAAGTTGTTAGCCAGGATGAGCACAGTCAAGCTTTTCCTCTTCTCATTAGTGAGACAAGAGAGTATGCAGACTCAAGTATGGCTTGATACCCTTCAATGGGCCAACAAGGAATTGGTACAGGAACAAGCTGCCCACCTTAACCAAATAAACAACGCTAATCAACAATTGGGTAATGCTAGCCAACAGCATGCCCAAATGCAGAACATAGTTGAAGATGTCCTCTTGCAGCTACAAGCAGTGGAGCTGAAACTGAACGTTGAGAAGGAATTTCGTCAGGAGGTGCAATATCAATATGAGACACTGCAACAGGAATTTCAGGATGGACGGTGTAGTGCTATTTGGTTAAAACGGAGCAAGTATTCAATGAAAATTTTGCAGAGCATGCAGAGACGGGGGAGTGGTGCAGTTAGTGGTGATTTGGGGGAATAATGCTATGAATCAGCTAACATATATCCCTCAGGAGTTGCAATGGACCCCCTGTGCAAGAACTTCTTCTGAATCCATTTCAACGGATTTGAGCCTGACCATCTGCCAAAATGATAGCTCACAAGGGGTTGGTTCCCTTAGTCACTCAGGAACCAATTCGCCTGCTCCTCGTGGAAGGACCTGGATCAAGGCAAAGCTTTTTGAATCGAAAAATTCACTCATTTCGCTGTGTTGGGAATCTACATGGGTACTTTAAGAGATTCAAATTTGCTGTGGAAGGGGCTTATGATTGGTGGAAAGCAAAACTGTTGCTTTCCGCTCTAGATGTGGAAAGCGCCGATCAAGTTACCTGCTACCTTCCAAATAGCTCAGTATCCTATGAATAAGTTAAAGCAATTGTTCTCCAGCTGTTTGGGGCGCGGGCAAGATGGCCCAACAGAAGGCCGACTTCCTGATTATATAGTTTCACTAAAACGAGACCTTTTTAAAATTTGCTGAACATTTCTCAGAGGAAGCACATGTACTACTTGGAGCTAACGTTTTATCCACTGAGGATGTTGGTATAGTGATGACGGCGGCTGTCAAACCATATTAGGAACTACATAACACTATGTCTCACATTTTGGATGGAGATGCAGGAATAATTTGAATTTTGAACACCTTACGTCGACTCTCCACCACAATCAGCGCACCTAATGTAGCCCAAAAGACCTCTGCTGTCCCCACACCAAACTCTTCATGATATGGGCTGCAGCGACTGAGCTATCAACCACTGGAACGTATTCCTTCATCATACAAATCAGTGGACCCCTTTTGGCCTATATACGCTCCGCCGGTTCATCCATGACCTTGGAACCATACCGTCAATTTTCAAACTGGTCATTCCGCTGCAAGATATATATGTGAACCTTTTATAAATACTTGCTTCCCGTGCAGATGAAGAGGGAATTATGCGGGTATTTTCCCTAGTGAACCACAAGTGTATGCAATGCCCACTAAGAAGATCAATCAGGGAAAGTTATAAGCAGTCTAGAGATGGGACGCTCTACCTCCACTAAGTCCAATTCACTTGTCCCTAACGATTCCCAAGCTTCTTTTCAGGTAGGATTCAGAACCAAATTGGATGATTTTTTATACCAACAGCTTCCATCAGATACTCCTGCTTCTGTTTTAGAGAGTGAAAAAACTCCCCACGCCATGAGTTCCACCAGGACGTGCAGAAGCCATATGCATGGCAGATCCTGGAACAGACCAGCACAAGAAATGTGGATCCCTCGATAGACGTTGCCTCTTTACTAGGGGTTAACGTAGCCATCCCAGTGGAGAAAATCGCTAGTGAGTATCCTCAGTCGTCAAGGGCATTTCCTCCTTTTTGAGTAACACAAAGCCCTTGGGTGTACATGTAATAAACACTGATTGGTCTTCTTACTCAGAGTGCACTTACTGCGACATTTTCATTCAAAACACAAAATTCCATACTACAATAGACATGGGAGCCCCTGTGAACATAGTTTCTACCAGGTTGGTGGCTAAGCTTTTGTTGAAACTGGATGTGGACCATCAAGTAGTATACGGGACCACAGGTATACATAGCACTATGTCGGAATGAGCATATAATGTGTTATCTTTATGATTTGGGTTAGTCCAGGTTTCTTCTCAAGTAGTGGTTCTGCCAAATAACAACTATGACATGTTAATTGGCATGGCATTTATGAGAAAATTTGGTGTTGTGATAAATATGGCGGAGGAAACTTAATTTTTAGAACAACAGATCCCGCTTATTTTACCTCTTGTGGAATCCCAATGGATCCATCCCACTCTAGTCAAATCAATCTAGCATACAGAAACAGAGTGATTCCTGTTTGATATCGACAAATGAAGCGGCGAACCAGAGCCTTACCCCAACCAGATTTATGAATACAAAGGGATCCCACTACAGGCAGCGAGTACTTTGAGCCTACCATCTGGACACCAATGCATAGTAGGGACTGAGCTCAAAATTGATGTCCCTAAAGGACTTTATGGGGAAATTATGGTGCCTCACCAGCACTCACGGCTTAAACCACATGTGGTTCCAGGGCTACTGCTCCCTGGGAATGGGGAGGTGAAGTAGTTGCTAGTGAAATTACATAAGGAGACAATAATGATCCAGTGGCACCAGATAGTGGATTACCTACACTTAGTTCCTATAGAGGAAGTTCGCCATATTCATAATTTTGGCTCATGGGAGGATCTCAGACTACTGATAAGATCAGCGTTCAGCATATTGACAGTGGTTACACGGGAAGCACTTACTTATTTTTGGTGGAACAGCAAGACAAGGCTATGGCGTTATTTGAAAAGTATCGAGATATTTTTGCACATGATGATCATTATTTGGAGTGCACTCAAGGGGTGGTACATTGAATAGATACGAGGGATCATCCTCCCATTCAATTGAGGCCTATTAGATGATTAAAAGTGGTGGAAGAGGTTGTCTCAGATAAGGTGGATAAACTTATCATGGAAGGGATGCTAGAGCTGTCAAGCAATCTGTGGGCATCACCTGTGCTCATTTTAAAGAAAAAGATGGCTTAAATTGAGTGGTTATTGATTATTGCATGCTCAATAGCGTAACAAAAAAGGATTCCTACTTTCTTCTGCAGATTGATGACGCGTTGGACTGAATGGATGGGGCGAATTATTTTTCCACCATAGATCTGATCTTGGGGTACTGGCAGATCGATTTGCCATCAGCAGAATGGGAGAAATGTGCTATCATCACATCAAAAGGGTTAGACCAGCCAATTCGCATGCCACAAGGTTTGTGCAACGCTCCGCTACATTCCAGCATGCCATGGATACAATTTTAGATGACTTGAAGCTGTCCTGCATCTTAGTTTACCTTGATGATATCAATGTGTTCTTGCGGACGTTTCAGAGAACTTTGCCCACTTGGAACAAGTGTTCCATCACCTCGCTACCACTAATATCAAAATTAAGCCTTGGAAGGGCCATTTCTTTAAAGAACAATTAGAATACCTCGGGTTTGTCAGGGATTCAAATGGGCTTAAACTGCAGCCAGATAAGGTGGAAGTGATAAGCAAGATGCCTCGCCCAGGTAATAAGCCGGATATTTAATTGTTTCTGGGGATGGTCGGGTACTAGCGACAGTTCATTCCCAATTTCTGTTGCATCAGGGCCCCACCTTTCAAGTTGTTAAAGAAAAATTCTTCTTTCAATTGGAAGGAATCAACTGGGTAATGCTGCTCACGTAATCTGCAACAATGGCAGTACGCAGCCCTGGCTTCCTAACAGAAGTAGTCAGCCCTCAAAGGGGCCTACGACAAGGGGACTCCCTTAGCCCAATCTTATGCATTTTCAGCCTTGACCCACTACTTCGAAACATATATGCCCAACTCACTGGGGTCCATTTACCAGTCCAAGCCCCAGTCAAGATGATGGTGTTTGCAGACGACTGTGTGGTTGGGGTGTCTAATAATAAAGACGCACGCGCGCTTAAAGCTCTCATCCAGGAGTATTCCTGGGTATGTAATGCTGCACTGAACGCTTCCAAAGCTGAAATCATCCTCCTTAACGGTATCAAACCTGCTGGGCCCCAGCGACCAAAGCCCAGCCCATCTGCTCGCACACATGCTCGCCATCCCTGCTCACCCCACACCGCCCCACTAGTGCTCCCCTTCGTGCCACGCCCTACCATAGGGCCTGTCCGCCATCTGGGCGTGTGGGTGGAGGCAGGCGGGTATGCATCAGCAGTAATAGAAAGTCATATTTTAGACAACGAGATGAAGCGCATCGCCTCCCTCAGAGCCCACCCTACTTCCCTTACTGGCAGGGTTGTTTTAGCCAACTCTATGCTCCTCTCCAAAGTCTTTTTTAGAGCCCACGCCATCCCCTTCTCCCCAGGTTTTTATTAAATCCTTGTATGCCCTTATGCAAGGATGGCTTTGGTCAGGCCGCCCACCACCAGTACGGCTAGAGGTCATCTTTGGCCCTCATCATCATGGTGGCATGGGCCTGCTTGACTTCAAAGCCCATGCTTCCAAGATCCTGGGCACCTGTATTGCGGCCGTCACTACCCCTACGCTCCCCTCCCAACACTGGTCCCGCGCGGTCCACTCCAACTTCTCCCGCGCCTTGGGCCTTAACAAACCATCAAACCCTCACTCCTTGATGAAATACCTGGCTTCACACCCATCGGCCACAGGTCCTCACAGGACTAAAAAACACTACAAACGAATCCTCCTCTCCATGTGGAGCGCTGAGTGGAGAATTCGTATTAGTGGACTCACAGCCCAGAGAGGCCGCCCCTCTCCTCAGTTCACACAAGAGGTACAGGGGCTACCCATCCAAGATGGCGTGATCCCCACACAGCCCCATGTCCTATCCAGGGTGGACTACCTGGACATGATGGACATCCCTTACTCCATTGAGACTCAGAAGACTATTTGGAAATATGCACACCATCCTCTGTTGCAGCCTCAAATCTGTTCCCATGTGTGGCGCTGCCTGAGGCGGGTGTACCATATGGCTGAGCGCTCTAACGCTTTACACTCATCCTGCATCGTGTGTGGCCAATATGGAACGCAGTTCCACCGCATGAAGAAGTGTCCTACCTCTAGAGTAATATGGCGTGAAGTTCAACGTCTGCTGGGCCAGTATCAAACACATTCCTTTTTTTTAAGTACTAGATGGTCCCAACCCAAGGGGGGGGATTCATCGATGCATCAAACACATTCCTTCAGTCTGTCAAGAGATATGTTTGCTTTATCAATGGCATCCCCCCTTCCACCCTCCCTCCATGCTCTGGTGGTTGCAATCGACATGTGGACCATCCACACGATTGTCTTGGATGCCATTGCAGGCTCCACTCCTACCCTCCCAGAAGCTTTCCACAGATTCCAGTCTCATTTGGTGGACCACTTTCAGGCGTGGATATTTTGATTCCTCCCACCGCGTCGCCGACAGCTGGTCTCCTCCTGGTTCCCAGTTTGGTTCATCAAATCAGACCCTTTCCTCCACACGCGTTCATTTGAGGCTACGGCCCCTTCACACGTTCCCTCCCCCTCCCCATAGTGGCGTTCACGCTGGCAACAAGAGATACCATCGCTTCTTTGGGGTGCTTACCCTGTTACTAAGTTCTGTTTCTTCTGGTCAAATTCAGAAGTGTCCGTCCCATGGTCAGCCTTCCTCGCAATAAATTAAATTAAATCAATTGGAAGCGTGATGCCTGAACGCTTTCGATCTGTTGCAAACCGCATTAGCAATTGCACCCATTTTCCAAAATCCAAACTTTAACAAACAGTTCATAGTATAAAAGGATGCATCCCTCTCTGCTATAGGGGCAGTATTATCCCAGAAGGATGACGACGGCATGGAGCATCTTGTTGCGTTTTTAGTTGAAGCTTGAACTGTCATGAATGAAACTACACCATGACCAAGTGGGAGTGTTTAGCAGTGATCTACGCTTACAAACATTTTTGGGTATATCTACATGGGGTAAGATTCCAAGTAGTGATGGATCATGCTTCCTTGCACTGGCTGCAGAATCTGCATGAACCGGAAGGATGTCTCACATGTTGGGCTTTGAAGCTCCACGCGTACAAATTTTGAGATTATACACCATCTGGGAGCAAAACATCAAAATGTGGATTGTCTTTCCTGGCTGCCAACAGTTGCTATCATGGCAGATTTATCTGACATAATGTATGAGAAGATGGTGGCAAACAAATACCAGGATGAGCTGCCGCAGGTGATCAGGGCATTAGATGGGCTCAGGGAGGATACTTTTCTAAATGAGGGGGAACTATATAAGCAGATCAGAGCCTCGACGCTGAGTTTCCCTAAACCTTCAGCTAGACCTGCAATTATTATGGATGCTCATCGGGCTGTAGGACATGGAGGATTGCAGAAAACGTTGGGATTTTTGAGACCCTGTTACTACTGGGAGAGCATGCATTATGACGTATTGGAAATGGTTGGTTGTTGCCATCAG